>VZTG01006033.1:98475-137578 GCA_013397845.1 Melanocharis versteri
CCGGGCGGGTGGCACGGGCGCGGCTCCCCCGGCTGCCCGAGCTGAGGCTGCGGGAGAGCCCGGCCAGCGCTCCCAGCTTCTGCTCGCTCCTAGGGAGATACAGCTCTGCCTGGGAAAGCAGCGGCTTGCTGTAAGATGACATTGCTGAGCAGAGACAGCATCTGTCTAAACTGATCATTTAAAGTAGCGATCATTTCCCCGGCAACCACGCGGCTGCAGGAGGAGGCTGTGAGAGGTTCCCCCAGTGCAGTGCATGGAGCAGAACATTTCACAGCATCACGGTGCTTTTTACTAATGTCTTTTCAAATAGGGAGCCAACAGCTGCTACAAGTTCATCCTAAGACAAAGTCCTCGCATCAACCCCAAGAGATTTAGGGAATGCTGTGTCCATTCTCCCCTCATTGCACCTTTTCAATAGTCTCACAGTTCAGGGCAGCTGAATTCACGCTTTCTTTTCTCTCACTTTCCCTCATGCTCTGTTCTCCTTTCAGCTTTCCAGAAAACAATCAGCAATGTTATCTTCTTAAATGTCTTTTTCTTTCCTTCTGATTCACTGGGGTCTTTTTAAAAGAAGTCACAAAGTCATCCTGTTCAGCTTCTCTGGACCAAGCAGTTTTGGGCTTTTGTCTCCTTTATGCTTGAAGCACAGTTAAACCAAAGGCTGTTCCCTCGTGGTGACAGCGCTGCGCGCTCCGGGGACACAGTGCTGCTGTGCTCGAGCTGGAGGGGCAGAGTGATGCTGCCCAGCTGCAGCTGCAAGGCAGCAGAAGGACAAAGCTTTGTGTTATTTGTTTCTCAAAAGTGACAAGTACTGTGTTTTGTTATCTGCCTTTTCGCTGAGATGGAAGGAACCATCTCCTCAGCTGGCTGGGACATTCATCCCGCGCTGCCAGGGGCACTCCACAGCCTGGAGAGGCCCTGGCAGCCCAAGGCTGCCAGCGGGGAGGTCCCCATGCTGTGACAGGGTGGCAGGGGACCCTCACCCTCTGCTAGGACACATCTGTGAGGAAAGGCGTGATCCCGAGCTCTCCAGCTGTACAACTGCCTGCTCTCTCGGCTGGTGGAGCTGTGCCGATGGATCAAGTGCCAGGGAACGCAGGACAGGTTAGAGGAGCACCGTGCCAGGCTGGCACACACATGGGAAGCAGCAGGTGTTTGTGAGCCTTGTCCAGGCTGTGCAGGTGCCACAGACTGAGGCTCTGGGCCTGGACAGCAGCAGGACAATGTGCTTGGTCCTGTGGAATGCTGGAGCTCTCTGCCTGGACACACAGCACTGGTCCTGAGGGATGGTGGAGCTCTCTGCTAGGACACACAGCACTGGTCCTGGGGGATGCTGGAGCTCTCGGCCGGGTCACACAGCACTGGTCCTGGGGGATGCTGGAGCTCTCGGCCGGGTCACACAGCACTGGTCCTGAGGGATGCTGGAGCTCTCTGTAGGGTCACACAGCACTGGTCCTGAGGGATGCTGGAGCTCTCTGCTGGGTCACACAGCACTGGTCCTGTGGGATGCTGGAGCTCTCTGCCGGGTCACACAGCATTGCCTGGCAGGCTGATCTGTCTAGCATGTGGTGAGGCTGACACCTCTGACTGTAGATCTTTCCCCTCAAACAACACACTGTGACACTCCTTTGTGACCTAGTCTTGTTCACATTAAAGGGAATTTTTCCTTGCATTTGACAGCATCTGTCACTGGTGTGTAATTTCTGTGATCCAAGATATCTACCCAGTAATGATCCTTGTTTTGGTGGGGGTCCCCTGCCCCATTTCTCATGGCATTTCAGGCCAAGTTTGGATGATTAAATGGCTGATAAGGTTTGAGAGTCGCTAGTAAGGTCAGAAGCACCACTGCACTGAAGGCCTGAAAGAAAGAAGTACATTGTATTGTAACAGGAATTTCTTGTTATCAGACCCTGGCAAGTGCTACATGAATTTTCTGACAATGCAATTCTGAGCTGTGGGATTTCAAGGAAGCACAAGGTGCCAAGACACCTCTGTGATGCTCTCCAGCCGCTTGTCACTGCAGCCCTGACTGCTCTGTTTGTGTTGCAGCTGGCGGGACTGGCTGTCATTGCCTTCGGGCTGTGGCTGCGGTTTGGTGGGCCCATGGCAGAGCTTGCGACAGACAAAAAGTCCCCGGAACTTTTCTTCATGGGTAAGTTACAGTGCTGGGAGGGCAGCAGCCTCCAGCCTTGGTTTCATCCTGGGGCAGGTGCACACCTTATGCATTGACTTACAGGAAGGTCAGCAGTTCCTGGGCTGACCTACACAAAACTGGACATTCTGGTGCTGTGTGCCATGTGTGTGATGGCTTTTGACCTTTGTCTGCTCGGCATCCACTTCCTGAGACCTAACTAATCTCTTCTTCTGGATTTGATCCAGTCCCCACGTATCCTAAGTGAATTGTGCTAATACTCTCAGAATAGAAGGTGAGACAGGTCAGAGACTTGTGGGGCTCACCAATATATCCCTCCAGAGTTTTCTGTGCAGTTGCCAGCCAACAAAACAAGTGTCCCTTCAGAATGTTCCCAGAACCAGGACAGCAGCAAAGTCCTGCTCACCAGTTCTCCCTGTGGAGGCCTCAGTGGGACTGAAGCGTCAGAGCAAATCCTTCCACAGCTGAAAAGTGAAGCTACTTGGTGTTCAGTCATCTCAGGAGCTGTTTGTCCGACCTGGGCAGGAATCAGCTAGTTCCTGTGCCCACAGAATTGGGATTAGTCACGTCTAATTTTAGCATTAAGATAACTTTTTTCTCCCTAGAATTTCCATGCTGGTTTTCTGGAAATGCCACCTGTATTTCATATCTGTAGATCCCCTTAAATAGCAGCTGTCTGGGACTGCCAGCAACTGCAGCTCTCTGTCACTGGCAACTGTAACATACCTTTACACCCGAAAAGTTGGATTTTTTTCTGTTTAATACATCACCCCTGGAGATGGACTCAATAAAATCCCATTGGTGCAAACATTTTTGCCATCTACAAATGCCAAGTGTGAGTGAATACCCAGTCCTGCCCTGGCCATCAAGCCACTCTGACAGGGTGGAAGGAGTGGGAGTTGACCCCAGGTGTCACTGCAGCAGTTACCCATCACTCCAAGATTGTGCAGTTACTTTAAACACCCCAATTCTCTCAGTGGAGGCTTTGACTCAGATCCACCACAGCCCCAGGCCCAGGTTTCTTTAACATCTGCAGCCAGGCTAGAGGCACAGAACTGGCTGTGCAGCTGTGGGAATAGATGGGGAATGTTATGTCCAGCAATGTTTCTGTGGGATTTTGTGAGGCTGAATAAAACCATTCAGATGAAAATGTTGTTTGGGACCTGAAGGTTATTGTA
Source organism: Melanocharis versteri (assembly GCA_013397845.1). Taxonomy (NCBI): domain Eukaryota; kingdom Metazoa; phylum Chordata; class Aves; order Passeriformes; family Melanocharitidae; genus Melanocharis; species Melanocharis versteri. Next base: position 101,806 of record VZTG01006033.1, read on the forward strand.
AAACACCCTGCAGCACCTCCACTGACACAAAGAGCCAGGAAGTCTGATTTACTTTTTCTCTTACATCTGAGCTGCTATGACAGCAGCATATTAGATCACCAACTTCATTTCCAGACCCAGTTTATACCTGCTGAATTCCCTGTGCTGTAGATTGGAATGCTTCCCTGCCTCATCTACTTATGTTTGTCCCAGGAGAGCAAACAAGACAGAAAGATGTTCTGGCCTTCAAAATCAAGTGCTGCTGGTTTGTTGGAAGTCAGAAAGTGCTACATCCTGTGCTGTGAATAAGCACCACAGCTTCACAGTACAGCCTGGAACACACAGTGTAAACAAGATATTCCTTGGTGCATGTGTATTTAAATCGCCACAAGATTTAGTCTGCTTCTGCCCTGAATAGAAGTTACAAAAGTTGTTCAAAGTTGTTAATTTTTGGGAAGTCCTGGGGAACATTCTTGTAAAAATTTCATCAGATACCATGACATTCAGCTCTTGTGCTGCCACACGTATTTATAGAGCTGCCTGTTGAAATATGTAACTGTGAGAGGAAGTGCTGAGGAACAGGGCACAGAGATGTTCAGAATTCTTTTAAACTTGCACTTCAGACTGAATTCTAAAGCAAAGGTTTTGCCCTTTTTGGTAATAGGCACTGAACAGAGGAAACCAGAGTTTTCTGCTGCCCTCTCTCCCTCATTACAAATCCTGCTAAATGCTGTTGTGACTCCTGAGCATCTGATGGCACAGCCGTGCTGAGGCTGTCAGCAGTCTGGGACCAAGGCTGTGGTAAAAGGACAGTGAGAAGTTCAGTTACAGTGGGGTTTGCAGCAGACAAAGCTGCGTTTGAAGGTCATGCTGAAGGGCTTTCCCTCTCTAGGAGATTTCAGCTCGGAGTCCCTGGTTGTGTATTGGGCCTTTCTCAGAGTCTCTGGGACTGTTGTTTATTTGGCTCTGTGTGTTTGCTCTCTAACATGCTTTCTGGGTGACAGCCAGGGTTTTGCATAGGAATTCTTAATATGGAACACTGTGCAGCACACCAGGAGCAGCTGCCCTGAGGGCTGAAAGAGAAAGCAGATCAGCAGTATGACTTAAAATATCACCATATAGCTATACATCCAGAAATAATTTCTTTATTTCTGTTCCACTGATGGCTTTTGTGGCTCCTTGTGATAACCCAAGGTCCTGTGATCACATCAGCTTTGTGTCAGTTCTTGGAACAACAGTGCAGGTGTATTTCGAGTTTGCTTTGTCGGCTGAAACACTCCAGAATCACCATCTTCTGAAAAACAGTTTTCTTTCTTCTAAAGAGCAGCACATTCTGCTCTTTCTGTACCTAGGTTGAGCTGCCAGCCGAATCTAACCAGCTTCTCTCGTCTGTTTCCTTGTGATGGTTTTTTTCCTGGATCTGAAATGTTGGGTTAGTGTAAAATAATTGATAATTCTACCCTTGCATTTTCCATTAGGCCAGAGTGAGTCTCCTTAAATAGCCCTGTTCTTTACCAGCAGTCCAGCTGTCTTTTCTGCCCCTGGAATAGTTCGGGCCATGACTTGGCAACCAGGCCTGCTCATCTTTTCCAGCCACTGAGATGTTTTTGTTGGTTGGAGAACAGCTTACAGGCAGCAGTGCTGTGGGCAAGCACATATGTGCTGTTAACTTTCTGTGCTTGTGGTTTTGTGTTTGGTGATCCATATTCCCCACTGCAGTTTGCAGCAAAAAACCTACAACAGAAAAGGTTGGAATTGGAATTCTTTGACCCACGCAGTCTCTGACCATTTTACCAGACATATCTTACACTGGAGCAGGCTCCTAAAATTGGACATCCTCTCCCTGCAGCTCCCCAGCTTTTGGAGTTCCCACTACACTGGGATATATTTTTATGTTACCCCATCTCACAGTACAGTTTTTGTGCCTGTGCTTCAAGTGGTGAAGCAAAACTGTAGCTTCCCTGTTTGGCTGCAGTTCAGCTCCAGTAGAGTTCAGACATCCCTCTCTTAGCTGCACTTGAGAGAGAAAAAATTTAAGAAGAAAGGATAATTTCAGCAAAGGTCCATAGCTGGCAGATACCTTTTTATCTGAGTTGTCTGTGACACTGCACTGATCAAATGGAGAAAAGATCTGTAGAATTAAGGGAATTCCCTTGGATTGCTCATCCTTATAGAGGCTCCTGCACCAAGACTGGCAATTTTTTTACTGGGCAGGAAAGTCTGAAACAGTCAGAAGGAAATAAGCTGCTTGTGGGAACCCGAGGTGTCAGCATTGCTGTCTCACAATTAATTGGTCCTTAATTAATTCCTTGTAGTAGTGCTGTTCTTAATTTTAAGAATACCTAAAGCACAGTAGTACAGACCAAGTGCTGCTGAGTGCAAGTAGAGCATTTGTGAAGTAAAAACTGACATGGGGACTTCTTAAGGATCAGTTCCAGACCCCCATTCTTCCATCTCTGCTTTTGGTGGACAAGGGGGAAGAAGCAGGACAAACCCTCTGTATTCCTCAGAAAGGAAGTGCAGAGGGTCCCATCCCTGCCAGCACCAATAAAAGTGAAGTGTATGTATTCAACAAGCCCTCTCAGGAATGGTAACAAAACCTGATGAATGCAAACAAATCAGTCTGGGTGGCTCCTTCTCAGCCCTGAAATGTTGCTCCTCCTGCACAGCCAGAGCTCCCAACCCTCCTGCTCTGTTCTGTTCTCTTTGTTTCAGTCCCATGATCCGTTCTGTGGTCCAGGCATCCATCAGGGCCAAAACAGCTGTGGACAAAGGTTTTAGGGTGCTTGTGTCTTTTTCTTGGGGTCAGTGAGAGCAGGAGTGATGCTGCTGGCTTTGAAAGGTACCGTTAGATGGAGCGTGCCTTAGGATATGAAGTCATGTCTGCAGCTGAAGGATATTAGTAGTTTTTCTCCATAGCAGTGGATGCCCATACAAACAGGAGTTGGCTGGAGTTCCATCCATGTGAACTGCAGTTCTCTGCTCCTGTGCCTCACTTTGTTCTAGTTCTATTCATGTATTTTGGCGTCAAGCACTGTACCCTTAGTCAACAGGATTTTCTCTCCTACCTCCACAACCTCTCAAACTCTACCAGCCTTTAAACTGAGAGCTGTTGGCAAAGCAGCCCCTGCATAGAGATGTGATCCCACAAGAAGAGCATTAAATGATCCTGCCATCATGTATTGGAGAGGCTTTTAGTCTGTACTTAAGACTTAAACAATGAATTTGTCTTTCTTCATATGATCTTGTGTGCAGCTCTGTTTTTCTGCCACTCAGGAAGAGTGGTTTAGAAACAGCTGATAGTGGCCCTGAGTGGAAAACAGAAGCTGCTGCACTGGAAATTGGCTTTAAAAATATGACACCATCACTATCACCCCCTGAGAAAACTTTACTCAAAATGAAAGTTGTTCTGAAGTCCTCAGTCTCTGTTCTGGATCATAAAACCTTGCAGCAGTTTCTAAGAGTCAGTATTCCCCCTGACAGAATAAAAGCAAGAATAAAGGCAATTCTGACCAAACAAGCCAATTTAGTCTAATGGAACAATCTATCCATCTCCCTCAGGGTGATTGTTATATACTTGCAAGATGCTGAGGTTCAGGAGGCTTTTTTTTCTTTAATCACTTAAGCATGATAATGCACTTTATGCTTTTTGCCCATGAAATTGTCCTCCTGGGTAACTTCTCCCAGCCTGGTCTCCCGGCTGTAGCTGTGTAAAAGCCAGCCAGTCCCACCCCACAGCAGCAGCTGAACCCACAGTTACCCCATTTCCTTCTCCTCCCTCGAGGCGGCTGGAAGCCACCCTGGCTCCTGCTGACTGGTGGCACTGCTGTGACTGCTGAGCCCTGACAGCACCGAGTGCCCGGGGTGCCCTGAGCCCCTCAGGGAGCACCCAGGCTCCAGGAGTCCCTGTTCTGCTCAGGCTGCCCAGGGCCAGCCCAGAGCTCACCACATCCACACTTGGAGTTCTCTGGAAAGAGGCACCTGTAGGAGGTGGCTGGGGATAAACCTGCCCCTGGTCCTGCGGGAAGTAAAAAGGCATCAAGGTGTTTCCCATCCCTGGATGCCCCCAGGATGTGGCTACCCCATCCCTGGAAGTGTCCAAGGCCAGGCTGGACGGGGCTTGGAGCAGCCTGGGATAGTGGAAGGTGTCCCTGCCCATGGCAGGGGGCTGGAACTGCATCATCTTTAGGGATCCTTCCAACCCAAACCATTCCATGATTCCATGATTCCTCTTGCTGGAGCAGCACCCCACACACCAGGGTTGCTCAGGCTCCTTTTTAATATAGAGTCTCTTTAAAAGGAGCTCTACATGCTCTGAAGGAGCTTCTACATAACAACCAAACCAGTATAACCCATTATAACTCCTGTAAGGGAAATGTCCTGTGCTGTGTTTCACTCTGACAGAGCTGTAAATGCATTCGGATTGTCCACTCTGAAGCCATTAAGAGGAAGGTGTTTTGTCTGCTGGAAAAAAACAAACCACCAACCCAAAAGCTCTCAGGCTCCTTTTTGGGGTATGTCAGTTCAAAAACATCTTCAGGAGGGTTTGGATTGAGCTTGCTCATGCACACGCAGGATTATCCAGAGTGTCCTAATCTAGAGAGGATTGCAGAGAGTCACGAGAGGATTTCAGAATACCAAATGACTGGGTATTATAAAGGCAGAAGAAATACAGTATCAACAAAGTGATGCAAGTGTTAACAGATAATGTAAGCAGTGTAAACACTGACAGACTTTAAATTAGCTACAACCACACTTGAACATGATCTTAGACTCACTATCAGTTGCTCTTGACAACAAAGTGCTTTGCTCACTACAGTCAAACAGGTACATAAATGTCAGGAATTATGAAGAAAGGAAATGGGAATCCAATTTAAAAACCGTAATGTCATTGTGTACATTTCCAGTGCACTCAGTGTCCTGAATGCTCTGTGGTTCTAGTCAAAAAGGACACAACAAAACTAGAAAAAGTACCAAGACATTTGACAGGGTTATGACCATAGTGTGCACTCTGAACAGCTCCCATACGAGGAAGTTTTCCCAGACTATTCACATCATTAAATTGTAGAATCCATTGCCACGGGGCTCTGTGGAGTTCAGCCAGCGCAGAACAGCTCCAGCTGGCACAGGTGTGTTGGTGACACCTGTGAATGCAGAGCAGTCTGTGGGGTGACACTGGCAGAGTCTTTGGGAACAGCTTTGGGAGCACACTTTGCCTTGAGTGAATTTGGGCCATAATTATTTAGGGTTCTGGGATGCATGTGAGCAAGATATGTAACAAGGACTGGTGTTCTGTGGGAAAGGCACACAGACTGGACTGGGATGTTACATTACAGTGAGGCTGCTTTTAAATTGAAATTCAGGATTTGTGCATCAGCAGAAGCCTCCAAACTGGCTGGGGCCTATAATGCTTTTGTGGTTCCAGGAAGATTAACCACAAAATCCCTGCTGAATTCACACAAGATGTTTAATCAGATACATCCATTATGCTCGAATTAATGGTATGTTCCACTTCTCCAGAAATTCATGTCACTTTAGAGGCCTCTGCAGCTTTTCTCCAGTTCTGTAAATGTATTTTATAAATAAGTATACAATGGAAATTTCTAGTAACAAGCCTGTTTCAGGAACTGAGTTTGGTGCCACACACACAACTGTTCCTGTCTGCCCATTTTTTTTTCCAACTCTTACGTGTGTTTCTCATATTTTCCAAGAGTGTGTCTGGGCTAGAAGTTCCTTGGTGCTCTCCTAAGGGCTGGAGAGCCTCAGTCCTTCTGTGGAGGAGGACATCTGCCTCCCGGGCTGCAAGGAGCACACAACCCCAGGAAAATCCCTTCAAGCCCTGTCTGGGTCCCGGGCTCTGCTGTCACTGCTGCTGGGTCCCTCACCCCCAGAACAGAGCTGCTTGTTCTCTCTGTGGAGTAGGAACAGCTGGGGGTTTGTTCAGTGTTATTTACTCAGCCCAAAAGAGGGGACAAAAAAGGAGAATTATTTCAAACGGAAAGTGCCCATAGCAGCCAGGTAAACAAGAAACCCATGTGAAATAAAGCCAGACAGAGACAGGGTGTGTTTGTCTGCTCCTGCTCTTTGCAGTAGGCCCAGGCAGGGATTTGTACCTCAAACCTTCAGTAAGACTTGGGAAAAAACAAACAAACAAACAAACAAAAGTAGCTCTGAGAGTGGGTTCTCTTCCAGAGTCTGAAATTAGACCTCTTCCAGCCCAGGCTGATCCTTCCCTCACTCTTAATATACAGTTTTATATTGCAGCTATAAAATTCCATCCTTCTCTTCTATCTGGTCTAAAGTTTTGGAATTCTGTATCATTGCTAATCACAGAGGTTTTGTTCACCCAGAAATAACACATAGAATCCCTTGATCCTTTTTTAGGTGCTTTTTCACACTTGCAGATCTGCTGTCTTGAAGTGCAGCCCAAGAAAGGATGTGTCCTTATATCCAGAGGAAACAGTATTTTAGGGAAGAACTCCGTGCCACGAGCACTGAGGCTGATGCAGAGATCTGCTGAGTTGTGGATCTGCCATTCTTCACTACTGGGAGCCACAGGAGATTGCCAGATAACATTTTAATTCCCCTTGTAATTGCAAAGCAGAGTCTGCTAGAAAATGGAAACCCCTCCTGCTGGAATTTTCACAGGGAATACCCCCATTTGACAATTTCCTTTCAGGAAATAATGATTTTCCCCATGGGGTGAATCAAAAATCAAATATGCAGAAAAGCTGCTGCTCTATGGCTTTCCAAATTTGTCTTTGCAAAATAAAACAATGGCAGAAGAAGGGGCTTCCCCCTCTTACACTAACTACGTTACAGCCAGAAGGGAAATCAACTTGTTATCACGTGTTCTCTCACTTGATTCACTGCTAAAAGGAGAAGTCTTCATTTCTCTTCACATCTATAAAAAACTGTGTGTGAGGGGTGTCAGTACAGCAAAACAAACCAACCACACCCCAAAACCTCAATATTTCCTCACAAAAAAAAGATGAAGAGAATAGGCTCTGTCCAAAAATCCCAGTCCTGTGACACGTTGTTTTTCATCCTCTTGTGGTTACAAAGAAGCCCCTATTTCCTCCAGAACCCCCTCAGTAAGCAGTGCACTGGCTGTGCCTGCCTAAATCAACCAATTTTCTGTCAGACTTGCGCGTGGATTTTCATCTTTGGAATGTACCTCTTCATGCTTTGCATTCAGGGGCTGAGAGTGACCTATTAGTGGTCCTGAATGCAGGTGGAGTAAATATTCCAAGTGTGGGCAATCACAGCTGGCAGAGCTCTGTCACTGGGGCCAGTTTTGCCCTCCTCAATGCCACAGCAGCATTCCTGCTCTCTGCATTCCCTGCTCTCAGTTTAGGTGTCAAACCTTCTCTCCTCTCAATTAGCACACAGACCGAAGTGCCAGAATTTCAGGAAATGAACAGAGGCAACAAGAGGTGAGAGGAAAAATTTCACAAAGGCCACGAACCTTTGCTTCCTTTCTACCTTGTACTTTTTTCCTTCTGCTGCACAAAAAGCTGCAGTTGGACAGTCCTCTCATCACTTTCCATTCACCAAAATGAGCTCTCTACCCTGACCTGACTCACACACTTTTTGCCATGTTGAGCTTTGTGATAAATTTTTTGTGTCAGTTTGTAGCTCTCAAACCTGTTCCATTTTGTGGCTATAAACTGTCTTTTTTTTTTTAATTTCTCTGCTGTGCTGTAGATGCCAAGTTGGAGGCCATGCCAAGGCTTTGTATTTTACAATGGAAGTGCTGATGAATAGAAGCTGATTAAGGCTTTCCATCCTGCTTTTTTGGGAAGGAATGGGTTTTAGTGAAGCTGAGGTACTTCTGACACTGGATACTATTGCAAGGCAAGGTGTGATATTAACCCCCAGATGTCTGGATTTGCACTGCGGACCCTGACAGCTCTCAGTGCTTGATGGCTTTAGCTAAGGCTGGGATTCCCAGGGCTGTGTGCTAAACATTGCCACCCCTTGCTTTTTTCTCTCTAGGGAGTCTCACTTAAAATTAGGTCTGTTCTTATCAAGAATTTGAGGTGATCATGCCTACATTGCTGTGTACAGCCCACTAGGAAAAGAAGTACCACATCCCTGTCTTACATGCTTACACCATCCAGGATATTCCTGCATCTACTGCTTTGATATTGTTACGAACCGGTTTAAACTCAGAAGAGCAAAGAAAACTAAGTCTGTGAATAAAACAGATCGAACCCAGAAAGGTTCGAAATATACCCAAAAAACATTATTAAAACCTAACGAGGTTAGATGTTGGTGCCAAAAATTTGATATATTTTATTTTATAGTAAAAGAGGCAAAGAGAAAGAAAGAGAAAATGAAGAAATAGAAAAAGGGGGGGGTGGTGTGACAGGGAGAGAGTGACAGGGGTTAGGTGGAATCATATCAACCTTCTGGGGGTCCCAACGACGTCTCGTCATTCCCCTCCATCTGCTCTTCTGGGTGGTGAGGGTCCCCCGCCGCCGCAGAGCATAGAATCCAGTGGATTAACAAAGGTTTGGGGCAGGTGGGAACGCCTCGTGAGGGGGGCTAGGTTTGCACTGCCCCTTGCAGGGCTCCGGCTCTGTTGCATCATGCGCAGTGCTCTGGTGCAGGGCTGGGGATCCCTTCGGGGGCCTTGGATGGGCCATGACTCCGCTGTCCTTCGCGTGGATGCGGCTTTTCCGGGGGTGAAGCGCCCACAGCTGGGCTCCTCTGCACAGCGGAGGATGGGCGTTCACTGCCTCTGACCAGAGGCTGTTTCACCACACACCCAAAACCTCTCTTCCTTCGCCCACGCTTTGGTGCGAGGGTCTGTGCGAGCCTGGCCGCTGAGAGCCCCGGGCTGCGGTCTCCACCCCGACGGTGCTAAACTCGCTCCCTCTGTGAGTGCATCCCCAGACCCGAGGCGAGCCCCTTTATCTTATCTCGAGTAGGGAGCAGAGCCTCAGTCTTCCCTGCAGCTTTTGTAATAAAGTTTTGCTACAACAGGCAAAAGTCCTTTGTGAAGATGTTTTAGCCATAAATTACAACATTTCAGTCTCCAACAGAAATCCTTCCTGGAAGTCATCTTCCACTGAGCATCCCTGGATGTGGGTGCTGGGAAACCTCTCAGTGCAAGCTGAGAAGCAACTTGGCCCCTTTGAATTTTTTTCAAGCTACTCTTCATGTGTTTCATGGAATATTCTGAGTTGGAAAGGATCCACAAGGATCATCGAGGCCGAGTCCTGGCCTCAGGACAACCCCAAAATCACAAGTTTCATTCCTGTGTGAAAGACTGCATGTGTGTATATATAGTAGAAAAGTAAAAATATCTTTATTTTCATGGAAATTTTAAGTGTCAGCATTATTTTCCATCTAGAAATAGCTGGGTATCAGCAAGTGGTAGTCCCGGGCTGAGAAAGGACAAAGTGGGATGAACTCTCCTGAGCAGAAGATGGAAGAAGGTGGATTTAAACTTCGGGCTGGCTCAGCTGTGGGGCTCAGCTTTGTTTAGTGAGCGGTGTGAGTTCTTCCTGTAACACGCCTTAAAAGGGAAGTTCTGACTGAAGTAGTGGTTTAGCTCTGAGTCATGCGAGTGAAATGCTCAGGCTGTTTCTCCGACAAATGCAAATCCAAATTCCTGAAAGTGGTCTCACCCCCGAGGCTCACCGAGCTTTGTCTTTCCTAGCTGCAAATAGCAAAAAGAAATGGGAAGACTCCTTTCCTGTCTCCTTACCCAAATTTATCTTTGCTAAGTGGCCTGATAAGTACAGGGACCGGAGCAGGGAGTGACACACAGAAAACGTCCAGGAAACATCTTTGTAATTGCACTGTGTTTGTTACCATGGAGATCCCAGGAAATGGCAGTGTTGGTGTTTGGCTGTTGAGCACCAGGTTCTGCACCTGAGTGAGGGTTTTTTGTCTTTTCCAATTCATCTTCCATGAGGGCTGGCTGACCTTTCTCTCCCGAGCCATAAATATCTTTGTACATCAGTAAAAAACAGTGCTGTGAATATGTGTGTAAGTATCAGCCTGAAGAATGCTCAGTCCTAGTAAGTCACAGGTGGCTGAGTATTAAAAATCCAGAAAACATGGAATAAGAACTGCCAACACAGTCAGCAAACAGCTTCCCCCCAGCACACGGATATCACAATTAGTAGGGCAAAGCCGTATTACCTCTAATTGTTTTATTGCTGTTTAGCAGAATGTATTTTTCAGCAGGAACTGGGGCAGAAGGAGGGAGGGAAGAGAAGGATCACAATAACTGGGATAGATACAGAAAGTGGAGAGTGATGTGGCAGTGAATGGGCAGCAGGCAGGAGTTTGCCTTCCTCAAGCAGGCTGCACCAGTGAGGCAGAGCAGCTGGATGGAAGCTCTGCATTCAGTCATTGATGGGTTCTCCATTTTCCTAGCAATTGCAAACTGCCATCTGTAGGATTTTCTAGTCCAAGTTACACAAGGCCTGCTAACAGCAAATTCCAGCAGCTCTGCTAACCTTGGGTCGGATTTTATAATAATGTTTACACTGGTAACTGAGCACACTAAAGGTTCTCATTGGAAGCTTGGGTAGCCCAGGCAGGGAGCAAGGTTCACTGTGCCCTCTAGTGCACTCTGCCTGCAGCTCCACTGTCCCTCACCAGAAGGACACGAGGAGAGGGGAAGTGAAGCTCTTTTCCCCAGCAGTGGCTTGGCACGGCAGATTTCTGTGCGTCCTGCACAGGGCAAGGACTAGCATTACACCAACACGGTACCAGAGCCAAGGCACAGCCCCGTGGTTGTGGTCTGGTGGGAGCTGATCCCCACAGGAGCCCGTGTCTAAGCACAGATCAAAAAATGTACATGCACAAGTGAGGAAAGAAAAACTCCGTGCTCTGATTGCCTTTTGTCCTAGATAAAACCCACACAAAAAAATAAAAAACAAAACAAAAAAACTTGTTGAATAGGAGTATTTCTAGGTGTCAGGTTGCAGCTGGGGTCCTAGATCTGTATGGGGCTGTGCTGCCATCTCCCATGCTCCTTTCAGTTCCACCTCTGCAGAGCAGTACAGCACATTTCCAGCCCCAGGTTTCCCAGAAATCAGCCCTCAAGCAATGTTGGGGGTTTTTTGCCTTACATTGCTTATTGCAGAAGTGTAAGGGGGTTCTGCATGGGTTTGTTCTTCCTGCACTGAGCTGTCCCTGGGACAGGAAACTTGGAAGGTGGAAGTCACAGATTCTTATCGGAGAATATTCTGAGTTGGAAGGGACGGGACCAACAAGGATCCAACTCTTAAGTGAATGGCCCATGCAGGAATCAAACCTGTAAAGTTGGTGTTTTTAGCACCATGCTCTAACCAACTGAGCTAATCTCAGATTGTCTTACTTAATTCTGCAAGAATTCTGAAGAAAGCATTGCTCTCCTCCTGTGGTCAGAGAACCTTTTCTGTGTAAGCAGCTTTGTGAGAACCAGAGACTTTGTTGCCTGTAAATAGGTGGGGCTGATGAAATAGGTAGTAGGCTTTGGGGACAACAGCCTTCTCAAATTGTTGCCTGGCTCTGATTTCCACAGGACTCTATGTACTGGTGGGAGCAGGGGCCATCATGTCGGCAGTTGGATTTTTCGGGTGCTGTGGAGCAGCGCGGGAGTCCCAGTGCTTAATTGGAACAGTGAGTAAAAGGTTACCAGGACCTGGGCTGTGCAGGAGAACATCCAAAGCATTCAGTGCTTGGTGTCATTAATGGAAAGATCTTTACAGTCCAACGCCTGAAAGGTCTTATGTTGGCTACTCCAGTTTCTCTGGACTCAGCAGCCACCCTGCTACTGCAGAGCAGGCATACATGTAGAGGTGCCCGTGCTTGTCCCTTGTGATGTATTCCCTGGAATTACCCTCTGGTTTTCCTTAAGCTCCCTCTGAGCCACATCTTTGCCATTTCCCCTTTGTTTGAATGTGACAAGAAATCTGCCTCGGCCTCCTCAGGAGCTTTGGTTCAGGGTGGGCTGTTGAGGCCTGGGGAGGACGAGGGGCTGGCTGGCAGCCCCCGTGAACAAGCTACACTCATGTGAGATTCTCTCCTTCCTCTGCAGTTCTTTGCTTGCCTGTTGGTGATATTTGCAGGGGAGGTCACTGCTGGAGTATTTGCCTTCATAGGCAAGAAAGTGGTAAGTAGCAAACAGCCTCTAATGTAATAATGGGGTAGTTACTGACCTGGCTCTTCCATAGGAAAAATTCCCAGGAGATTTTTCCCAGGAAGACTCCCTGACATTCTTATCTGGAGCCAATAAGAGCTTGTGTTAGCACCAGTTGGGAATAGCATGAGGTTTTTGCCTCCTCTATTCAAGAAAAAGTGGAGGTGTGGTTCAGCCTTGAAGGAACATCAAGGGGAACTGTATGAAAAGAGGATATTGCTTGGGAGAAGGGCAAACAAATTCAGGCACTGAACTTCCCCAACTCAGAGTGTTTAACCAAAGCACAGAACAAAGCCTCTGAACATTCTGACCCTCTGAATGCCACCAGGCCACAAACCCTCCTGCCTTTTGAGTCATCATACCTGTTTACCAGGCACAACTTTTTGCCCTGAAGGTTGAGGACACAAAGTGAAAGTCTTGGACTGGGGGTACGACTGATTTGCAACTCACTTAGAAAGTCTGATTTCTGCAGGCAATACAGGAAGCCCAGAAAATCTATGAAGATGCTTATGAGGACTACATGAAAAGCCCAGTGGGGAAGGTCAACAGTACCATCTATCGCTACCACGTGGCTGTGAGTACTCCTCCACCTTGCACCTCACTCCACTGCTCCAGTGTCACATTGCTCATTAGAATCCAGAATTCCTCCCTCTGAGGAATGGAAAAATAGAACTGAATGTACTTAAAATCCAGTCAGAGGCCACAACCCTGAGAGTTTCCTGAGGGCTCTGTCAGAATTCTGGGTTTTGGATCTCTACATTTGAAAGCGCAATTAGCTAGGCTTTGAAATTTCTGATGCTTCTGGTCTTTGTGTGCAGATGAAATGACTATTATGGCCCTTCTGGATATTGAAATCCACAGAGAAATACTTGCAAATGCAGAGAGAGGGAGAAATGTCTGCATCCCTCTGCATCTGTCAGAGAAAACATGACCTGTGTCCCAGGACCTACAGCGTGGCAGATCCTGTCACTGGCTGACCCAAGTCGGTGAAAGACCAAAAGCACATGTGTGACACAGTTCAGGCCACCCAAAAAGTGAATGTCTGAATCAGAGTTACAACCTGTGACTTCTGGAATCCTGTTTGTGTCCATCCTGGATCCACACTGCCTCCCATGGAGAGCAAGCCCAAGCTTTGTTGCTCCTTACAGCAATTCCCACGTTCTTTAGAACAAACATTTCACAACCTCAGACCCTTTTGTCCTTCTCCCAGAGCTCTTATTTCTGACCCAAAGAGGAATTCCAAGCATTTTGTGGGAGATAGGCAAACAGGAAAAACAAACCCTCTGAAACTGATTTATTACTATCTCCAAACCCAGCACAATGTTGTCAGAAATAAAATTCCAGCATTCTCTGCTGTAGCTTTTGTGCATTGCCCATAATTCTGTATGTGATATTTGAACTTTCTGCATTCTCCCTTTAACAACTTCTATTTTCTTGTAAGCCAGGGATCTGCTTTTCCCAAATCCACTTGTTTGCTTTGTTATGAAATACTGTAATAAAAATCCCTTCTGGACATGGTTGTTAATACAAATGTGTCTGTTTGCTGTGGCCTCAGGCAATTGAAACTAATTTTTCAGAATTTTGCCCCACACAGTTGGAACTCTACCAGAAGCAGCAGTTTAAATATGGAGAATAAGGTTACTACTTGATCTCTACAGATTTTATTTTTTAGTTATTTATTGTCTCACTTTCAGTATGAAAGTAATAACCGACTTTCAGTATGAAACTGTCTGTGGTTTTCCCCTCTTTGATCCTTCATCTCTCTCTCATTCAGCTCCAGTGCTGTGGCAGAGGTAATGTGGAACAACAACCGGGTTTACCCTGTCCAGAGAACATCCAGCTGCCAAAGGCAAGTGTCCTCTGTCCTGCTGGTTCTAATCACTTTTTCATGTCAGTTCTTTAGTAAAATTGGAGACATTCTGCAAGTAAAAGAAAGGAAGAAGTTCCTTTTTACCTTGCAAATTCCAGCATGAAATTCCTTATGGAATGGAGTGGAGTGGAGGCAGAATTAAGCTGGAGGTCATGTTGCCCTCAGTTGTGACGCCTGTTTGTGGCATCCCATGGTAGCTGAGACAATATTGCATCATCTGAAAGGAAAAGGGAGAAGGAGGTAACAGAACAGGACCCCAAATTCCCCATGGAGGCTGAATTTTGGCAAGTGACGACCTTAGTCATGCATGGAGCCTCCTGACTAGAAACTTCGTTGGTGTTAAGAAAGATATTTCTGTACTTTCTGTCTTTTCTGGAATCTGCTTGTGAGTTCAATGTCAAAATGAAGCACCAAACCTCCTGATTTAGCATGGCCTGTTATATAAAGGAGTTTAAATTTAGGGAAAACTCAGTGTAAGAAAATTGCTTGCATGTGTCAGCCTCTCCAGGCAAGAGGTACAGATGCCTCACTAGAAAAGGGAAGATGCTGGGAAAATTATCCAACAAAACCCAAGGTTTAGATGCAGGAATTAGGATGGTGACTGCACTAATATTTTCATGTTTATCTGTTGTTCAGTAAGAACAGCTGACAGAATTGATTGAAATAAAGATTTTCAGGCATAAAAAAATATTTTAACTTTGTTTTTAACAGAACTGCCTGGTTGAAATTCAGAATGTAATTGATACTCATCTGCACTTAGTTGGAATTGTTGGAATTGCAATTGCTAGCATCACAGTGAGTAAATCCATGTTCTCAAATCTCTCCTTGAGCCCAGTACCCTGTCCCTTACTCAAAGCTTTGTGGAAGTTATTTTGCAGCAACTGCTGAGATTCCTCAATTCTTACCGCCTCCAGTCTTCTGCCTGGGAATTGCCCCATCAGTACAAGCAGAGCTGTGTGACTGTGCTTTACAAGTTCATTTTGTGTCCTTAGACAGGGTCCAAAGTAATGGTAATCTTCTTTTGTTGTGAGAGTAGGAAAGCAGAGTGCACATGAACCAAACTGAAAAGCAAAAGCCTGTAGCTGCATTTAATCCAAAATATCTGCATACTGATGCTTTAAATCCTTTAGGACATATTCCTTAGTTTTCATGAGGAATAGAGTGCCCACTAGAGCTGTGACCAATAGATGTCACCCTGTCCCAAGGACACAGCAGGACCGGCAGGCTGGGGCTCACCAGGCTTTAGCACAAAGCTTTTTCCAGCACGTCTGTGCCATGACTCCCTTCAGACTCAGACACCAGCAGCATGAGGAGCCACTGTATTACTAAAGAAACACTCCTTTAGCTGCTGGGAAGAGCAGGACGGTCACAGATTTATGTGCACACTGAAAAGCAGCTGAAGGGTTTCTGCAGGTAACAGAAACCATGGTGTGCGGATTAAACAATCCTGGGGTTTGTATGAAACATGAAGGGACTCAAAAACACAGCCAGGCAACGGGGGAGGGGGGACAGAGATCAATAACATCAGGGACACACCAGAACCAGGATCACCTCCTCCTGGATCCCCACCTCAGACACAGAGAAGGCCCTGAAGTGACCACAACCTCTCCAGCAGCAGAAATGCACCTGCAGCATTTTCTGTGCTTGTTTCTGCCACTTGCTGGGCTGTGAGAGCTCAGCTGTGCCCGTCCTTAGGGAGATGCATGGGGAGGGGACATGGACCCAGTGCTTTAACGGCCCACCTCCCACCCTCAGCAGTGCAGCCTCAGGAGGCAGCTGCTTTGGAGAATCAACCTGTGGCAAGAAAGCAGAGCCTCTGGCAACACCCACTGTTCTCTGCTTTTAGCATTCCCTCTAGTGAACAAGTTCCCTGACAGGGGTGGGGTTTAAGATTTAATGTATAGTCCTGCTCTTGAGCACAGCAACTATGAAGAGCTCAGCACCAGCCTCAGAGGTTCTGGAATCACCCTCTGCTCTGACTCAAATGTGTGTAATATTCTATGTAGAAGCATTCTGAAACTCAGAACCTTCTGGTGCAATACCAGGATACCACCAATAGTCACGGTTATTATGTGACTTAAATTAATGTTAATAATTTGGGGTGGTTGTGCTTGCCTGGACATTTAGAACAAAGAACAGTGAAACCAGTGTGAGCAGATGAAATCAGTGAAACCTCTTCCATGTTTATTGTCTGATGTTTTGGGGTTTGTAGATGGAAGCAGTCACTACTCTGCCATTGGGACCCTCAGATTGTTCTGATATGCAAATTGTTTTATAACTGTTTTGTAAGTGGATCCCTAAATCACATCCCTTCTCTTCTAGATCTTTGGCATGATATTCAGCATGGTTCTGTGCTGTACGATCCGTAACATGAGAGACATGATCTAAACTGTCACTGCACAACTGTGCCCCAGGAGTTCCAGACTAAGCTTACAAGAAGTGCTCTTCTACCCAATTTAATAATTGTAATGCATTTTAATCAGTGTTTTAACATACTGAGAGGAAAATATCCCATTAGGTGATCAGGTAAATTGTATTAGTTACAGTAAAACTGAAGTGAACAAAAAAAAGGGGTTTAAAATGTCCTTTTTAATGAAAAAAGAAAGGTGCATCTAAGACTAATTTGATTTTTAATGTTTGTATATGTGCAATTAAGAGTTTACACATGTATAGACTGTGTAAGCACATGCATCTCTCTCCTTACAAACACATCTGGATGTGAGCAGGTCCCTGGATGTGCAGCACCTTGTCTAGGTAAGTGTGTGCAGATGGAACACGTGGTGTGTGCATCCAGAGTGTCCCCGTGCAGGATGTGCACATCCCACAGGGACACAGTGCTCGGAGTCCTCGCACACCGAGCCGCGGTTTGCCAACAATTAGCTGAGGAACAAATGCCATTGTAAAAAGTTAAGACCTATGATCCATTTTGTGACTTTATTTTCCAAAGCCCAAACAGAGTACAACTAATAAAACTGGACCTTATTTAAAAAAAATAATTAATGCCTAAGGGCCTGCTCCAGCAAACTTGAATTTGTGTGAGTAGACCCACTGACTTCACTGTCATGCAGAGACTGGGTATTTATTTTTTGTAGGACTGGACCCTTCATGCAAATGCAGAAAGCTCTGGGGGAGAAAACATGTCCAAGGACATCCAGGCTAATGGAACAGGGGGAAAGAGGTGGGAAGCTGGCAAGACCAGGCAGTCATTTGGGACCAACTGCAGTGCAAAATGTGCTTAAGCTTCCCAGGCTAGGCTGAGATACACCAAAAAACCCAACTGTGAGTTCAAGGGGCCACTAAAATCCACATTCAGCAGCCCCTTTGTCCCAAAAGCCTCGCTGTGGCTACAAACTGGTGCAGGAGTGGAGCCTAGGTCCAGAAAAGCAGCCCCTTTGTCAGATCTCTGGAGAATCTAACTGGCCTGTGGAAGCCAAACAAAGAGTGAAAGTGGTCAGAAAAAGACACACAGCACTTTAATATCCTCAGTTTCTGCTTCTGTGACTATCACAGCTTCCACGGGGCTCTTACCTCAACCTCTCGCCCTTTCCTGGGGGCGGAAGGCAGGAAAGAAAGATGGGACATTTTTACAGAGCCATGAAGTAAGTTTTCTTACTGGCACCTTTAGATTGCATGTCAGGTATAAACATTACACTGTGTGCTTGAAATACCTCAGGGCTTGCGTTTACATAGTTTGTTTCTATATTTTAATTTTTCTATTTGTCGTATTTATTCATAAGAGAATGTTCCTTTTGAACCAGCCTAGAAGGGAGAAAGTTTGTCCCCAGAAAAATAAATTACATCCAGGGTTCAGGATCTTACTTCTTGGCTTACTTGAGATAATTCACCATTTCAGAGAACAGCTTTTTGCTAAAAAATATATAAATATATACCCCCACAGCAGCAGATATCACCAGTTCAGACTGCTGATGCAGTTGTTCCATACATGATAGGGAGAAGTTTAGTTAAACTACACATTGCAATAGTCCAACATCTAAAAGGCCTTGGAATTTACAAGTCATGGGGTCTTTGTTCCACTGAAACACAGTGGAACAAAATGGGATTTCAAGAAATAGGTGTATTCTAGTGGCACATGTTTGTGTGGGATATACTACCAGTTATCCATTATTTATCTCTTATCCCCCAAAGAAACTCAAACTCCCATCAGTCTTCTGTCACTTCAGGATTTGGGGTAGTGCTGCTGCTCCAAGTCCCTGGTTTAGTTGGCACATCTCGCTGTTTTTCACATGGATTTCTCTTTTGCAGTCGTCCAGCCACGAGCTGTGGCACTGCACTAAGAGCTGGGCATGCCAGGCACTGCCGACTGAGCCGTGTCCAGGCTGAGCTTTAGGCTGGCAGGGACACACAAGATCACACACCAGAAAAGTCAGGCTTGTGTCACTCTGTCACAGCTGATTAGCAATGGATGTTAATTAAAAACAGGGCCTGGGACCTCATTCCGCAAGAACCAGAACAGGAAACAGGCCCTGATCTGCTGCTTGCTCCTAAGAAAGGCTCAGCTGGGAGAATGGCACTGGCAGCAAATCCATGAGGGTCTCAAGCTGAAACTTAGAAATCAGTTTAACACAGCAGCCAGCAAAGCAGTTTCCTGGCTCCCAGGTGTACCTGAGACTGTCCCTACAACGGTTCTGCTCAGAAGAGACAATGGGGTAGTGCCCAGCTGGGGTGTGTTGTCCCAAGGTAGTACTGGCAGAAAGAAGGAACTCTTGCAGAGTGTCAATTTTGCCACTCAGGGCAAGCCAGTTTTCCAGCAAGATCAGTAAAAATAGCATCACAGCCAGTGGTTCAGGTTTCAAGACCATTGCCCTACAGGGATAGAAACTGATTGCAAATAAAGCAATTTTCTTGTGTTACATTCCCCCTCATAATGACAGTATTCTATTCATTTTAAACACATCTACACATAATTGGGTTTCATTCCTCAAATTCCTAGCACCAGAATGTAATGACACGGCCAGAGTTTATCTCTTTATTTATTATTTCTTGGTTAATTTGGAAGATGCCCACTCCTGCTTTGAGATGCACTGAATGCCAAGGCAGCTTGCAGAACCTGCTGTTGCTTCCCCAGCCCTCCACTCCCCCAGAAGTACAAAACCACCCCAGTGCCTTAGGAAAACAGGAAAAAGTGGTACCAAGAAACCTTCTGTAAATTCAGACTCGAGCCACCAAACTTTCTGCTGAAGTGTTTTGGGTTTGTGATTTGATTTTTTCTTCCTCTAAACAGGGCATTAATTTTCTGAGCATTCCTGCATAAGCTCTAGGGTTACTGTTATTTAGGTCTAGGGGATATTTGCACTGCATACCAGGAACAGGACAACACCTGTTGCTGGTTTAGTTCTCTAAGTTATTGGTATAAATTAAGCTGGAAATCAACATGTCATTCATATACTAGTGCCTTTAACAGAATCCAGGGATAAAGGTCTTTTGTAGTTTCCTGCTGTTGTGAGGTGCTTAATATAATCGCAGTTTTCTCTGCATCTTAGTAACTGAAGGTATTTTTTAACTCATTGAGTTACTGCCACATAAGGCAGCAAAGATACCCATTTATCCTGTCTCTTGCACCTGTGTCCAAGGAAAGTGACAAAAGATCAGATCCCTGCAGGTGATAATGCTGAAAGCACATCACACACGTCTTCTTGTTCTCCTGTCAAACAGTTTGTTCTAAAGCATAAAGATGTAAGTTGTTGATACCCTTATTGTGTCTCTAAACATCCTTATTCACATTTCCTTTGTCTAATTTTTCTAAGTAACTGATTTCAGTGGGAGCTTCCTTTGTCACAGGGAAACCTCAGCCAGTTTTGGTACCTCTCAGAGACCACACAGCAGCTGGTGAAGCTCAGCCCTGTGACATCCCTACAACGAAGAGTCTTATTTCACTTGTCTTGATACTGATAGTTTTATAACAAAACACGTTTCATGTGTCTTGAAAAAGAAATTGAGTTGTCTTAAGCCCTCAAATGCTGTACTGTACAGCCTTTGCTGGCTACGGATTAACAGCATTGGATGCTGTTCATAGAAAATGTACATAAATAAAGCTTTTCAATCTTTTTCCTCTCTATTGGTGCTCCAGCCACGAGGTTCTCCAAAACACAAACCACTTCCAGGATAACGAGTATGGTACAGCATAAATTCTGATTTTGGACAGAACTGGCATTTTGGTTCATGCTGCCAAGTCTGTGGCAGAATTACCTCTTGCTTTGAGAGAAAACAAACTTAACTCTGTGGCTGAAATTAGATTTCACTTCCCGATGATGTGTTCCGAAGTGGCGTTTTATCGGCTTTGTGTCTTGAATATGAAACAACTTCCTAATAAAAATAACCTGGAATAAACGACTCCCGGAGAGAACTCGATCCGCGCGGCCAGAGCCCCCCCAGGCCCTGAGGGCATCGCGGGGCTGCCTCCGCCTCACCTGCTGCTTCCAGAACACCGGGTGGGCTCCAGGTGACGGAGCAGCCCTCGGCCAGCGCGGCAGGCAGGGCTCCGGGCTGGGAACCGGGATCGGGATCGGGACCCGTCGGGATCCGAACCCGGCACCGCCGGAAGTCCCCTCAGGCACCCGCGTGCCCGGGAGGCACCGCCCACCGGGGGCGGGACAGAGGGCGGTGCTCGCTCCCCATTGGCTGCTCGCGCCGCGGGCGGGGCGGTGCCACAATCCCAGAGTGGTTTGGGCGGGAAGAGACCTTAAAGCGCATCCAGTGCCACCCCTGCCAAGGGTAGGGACATCTGCTGCTGTCCCCTCCCGCCTTGCTTCAAACCCCGTCCAGCCTGGCCTTGGACACTGCAGGGATCCAGGGGCAGCCACAGCTTCTCTGGGCAACCTGTGCCAGGGCCTCCCCACCCTCACAGGGAACAATTTCTTCCTAATATCCAATCTAAACTTACTGTCTGTGTGAAGCCATTCCCCCTTGTCCTGTCTTCCTTCTAGTCTTCCTTTAGGTACTGGAAGGCTACAATTAGGTCACCCCGAAATTTCTCCAGGCTGGACTATCCCAATTCCCCAGCCTTTCCTCCCAGCAGAGCTGCTCCATCCCTCTGATCATCCTGATGCCTCCTCTGGACTCTCTCCAGCAGCTCCAGGTCCTTCCTGTGCTGGGCCCCAGAGCTGGGGCAGCTCTGCAGGTGGGGTCTCACCTGAGCGGGGCACAGGGGCAGAATCCCCGCCTGAAACGCTGCCCACCCCGCTTTGGATGCGGCGCTCTCCCGCGCGGGAGCGGCGGCGGCCGGGGCGGAGCGGGGCCGTGAGGGGCTGCCCCTCAGAGCCCGCGCCACAGCGCCCCCTCTGGGCCGGGGGTGCGCCACACCCGCGGGCAGCGGCTCCCCTCACGGGGCCCCGCGGGCAGCGCGGGCTCCTTCTCCTTCTTCTCCTTCTTCTCCTTCTCCTTCTTTTCCTTCTCCTTCCCCGGGCTCCACATGTTACTGCGTTCGGGTTTGTGCTTCTCCGAGCGCCAGGAGCAGCCGCGGCTCCAGCCCCGGATCCCCCCCAGCTCGGAGCCCCCCGCCCGTTCTGTGCCCTCCCCGCCCGGCCTGAGGTGCGGACAAACGGTGAAGATGTTCGGGTCGCCTGCAAATCCATCGCTCAGTTATGTGGAAAGGATCTTAGGATAAATGGAAGGTAACAAACACATGTCTGTAAGGGATCGTCACCTGGACAGGGATTTATCACTGGAGGTGGGGGTCTTAAAGTTGATCATGAAAGCTGCTTGAAGGTCAGAGGGACACAGTCCTCCGAGGGCATGGAAATGTATAGTTAAATAGATACATTACCACAACGCCAAAGTCTCCGTTTGAGTTTTTCTGAAGTGCAAAAGAAGGCACATTAGTTATTTTTCCCTCAATGATTTTGCATAGGCATTAGCCATAGAAGTAGACTTGGTTTTTGTTTGTACTGAAGACAAATCTGTCAGGCCATAAAGGATATTACAATAACTTTGCAGTGCTGCTGATACTGTAAATAGGCCAAGTACCTCTTTTTATTTTGCGAAGTACAAGTGCTGCTTAACAGTAAACAGACTTCTATTTTCTTGTGCTAAATAACATTTTTTAACAGTCCAGACACCCTGAGAAGGGAGAAGGCTGTGGCTGTTCTACCAGCTGAACACTTTGTTTCTTTGGCATTTACCAGATACCCTAAGGGCTGCTTTGTTCAATAAATACCTATTTCCCATTTTTTTTCTAACATTCCTGTTCTCTTCACCAATTAGGGAGCAGCAGTTCATGCTGCAGGTCTTTCTTTGAGAGCTTGGGAGACCACAGCTCCTATGTGTGATACACAGAAGGGGCTGGGAATACCAGATTTCTCACCACCAGAAAATATTTGTAACTTTATTGAAACTAACCTCTCTTGCTCCAAAGAGTTTTAGAAATAGTCTGGTACAAAATTAGCCATAATTGGGTTGTTTAAACCATAGGTGTAAGGGATCAGTTTTAGAGAAGTAGGGCTCCCACTGCTCCTGCAGATGCTCTGGATTTTCTGTAAATTTCAAACGTGTTTTTGGAGAATTTAAATTTTCAAACCTTGCCCGTGAAGGCATTTCTTTATCACCGAATTATGCACGTGATAATTGGAGTTCATACCTTGTGTAGAATCCGTGACACATATTCAAATTATCACGGATTGGTTGAGGTTGGAAGGGACCCCTGGAGCTCATCTGGTCCAAACCCCTGCTCCAGGGAGGCACCAGCAGGTTCCCTCAGGCTTTCTCACAGCTTTTGCTGCAGATGAAGTAAAATGGAGGTGTTTGGAATAAGAATCAGATTCTAGGAACGCACATGAAAACTGCAATCCTGAAAGCACGATTTTTCTAAGAATGTTAAATTTCATATTTGTGTCCTGTGAATTCTGGTTCCTTTATTTACTACTCCAAGCAAAGTGTGAATGGACTACCTGTAATTCCTTGGGAGCTACAATCTCAGTGGAAAGGAAACAGTTGTTAGTTTACATTAATTACATGCATTACTTTTCTTTATTCCTGGCTCTGCACCTCTCACCTGTGCATGTTCAGCACACAGGGTGGGCTCAGCGCTCCTTCCACTCCCAGGGGACCTGTTGACCTGTGGGGAAAAATGGAGATTTTTGAGTTTTTGCTTTCAGTTTGATGGCACCACGCTCCCCTTGTGGAGAACAGAGGAGCCAG
The DNA here is from genome assembly GCA_013397845.1 of Melanocharis versteri. Taxonomy (NCBI): domain Eukaryota; kingdom Metazoa; phylum Chordata; class Aves; order Passeriformes; family Melanocharitidae; genus Melanocharis; species Melanocharis versteri. The sequence continues at coordinate 124,956 of VZTG01006033.1, forward strand.
GTTTGAAGCTGCAGCGATTCCTCAGTGCTCACAGAGACAGGTGTATTGCAAACTGTGTTTCAGCAGGGAAGGGGGGGGTTATGCCATTCATGTAGAGAATGGAGAAGCATTCCCAATAAACACAGGTCTGGACAACAGCGGGGAGGACACAGATCTACAGTGTCTAAACTAATATTACATAGATGGAAAAATACTGCTGCTAATTTGAAGGCTGTAAGTATGTGTCAAAATCTATTTAAAATGTTCAACACCAAGATTGTGTGTGGCCACTTTTTTAATTCTGAAATATATCAAGTGAAATGTGTGAGCTCTGAAATAAATCAATATCAAATTCTGAAATATGTCAATATATTTGATCTCTGAGCATCTCTTCACAAAATATCTGGGAGGCTGATACATCCACACCGTCACGTCTCCTTCTTCCCCAATGTAAATTCATGTGGGTTCTCAATACAAACATGCAGCCTTTATGATTCTTTTCTGCCTCAGAATACCCAATTAATTGAAGCAACTAATGATACACCTCCAGAATAAATCTTTGTGCACACCAGTTTGCAAACCGAATACGAAACATAGTTTTATTTCTGTTCAGGTGTGAGCGGAGCAGTGCATTTCACCCGCATCCCACTGAAAGCTTTACACGTTACAGAGCTTCTGTGGCTTAGTGCAGTAGTTTGTCCTGAGCCTCTCACGGACACAGTCACTGTAGTCAGTGTTGCACTTGCCACACTTGCAGCTCACAGCCACGGGGTAGGAGTAGTAGGGGATGGTGTGGTGAGGGCAGCCCGGGATCAGCGCTGTCCGGTACAGCATCTCTTTGTACGTGCACACGTTCTGGGACAGAGCACTCTTGAGGAGCAGCTTCTTGCCATTGCTGTCCTACAAAGAGAAGAGAAAAGTGTTGTGTCACTGAAGCACACGTGTGTCAGAAACGTCCTGTGAGGTGCAGAGACCAAAACTCATACACTGAGCCCGGCTCTCGCACTACTGAGTTCAGAGCTCTGATTGTGGCCGGGGCTCCCTCCCCACACAGATACATTCCTCTTGTTTTTATGGTTTAACTCATCCACTTGGCTCAGAGTGTGCCCTGTGCTTTGGGATCTCTTCTGGCTCCCTGCTGCCCAAGCTGGAACTCAAAATGCTGTGTTGAACAGTGAAGTTGTGTGCAGTGGTGTGGCTGCTGCAGAGCTGTTTCCACAGCCAGCTGAGATAGCAGCAGAAGTTACCTAAGTTATTGATATTAATTAAGAGTGACCCAATATAATCTGCCCCTCACCTGTTCCCTCCTGCCCTCACAAACTGCCCGCGGATGCTCTGCAGTGGCAGCAGCAGTCAGGTCTCTGCTGTGCCCCGGTCTTATCTACTCCATAGTTCCAGAGGCTTGGCATTTTTCATCCACACCTTTGCAGAAAGCTAACTTGAAAACATGTTGAAGGTGCAGTTTTTCTGTCTGGGATAAACTCTGTTAGAATTAAACCATTTGCACACTATTTGCTGGGAGAACAGACCCTTGGTTTGCAGCGGCTTTTCAGAAACATCTGTAACTCGTACCCGAGTCATGCAGAATCCAGCGCAGATGGTGGTGTTGATGGCCAGGCAATAGGCACATTCCCGTTTCTCCACGTGGATTGTGTACTCGGAAGGAGCACAGAGTGATGCTGTTTGTCCGAAAGTCAGGCCAAAAAGCAGAGACATCACAAAGAAGGGACTCATGCTGGATGGGGAAGAACAAACAAACAAACAGAGCAAACCACAGGTAAAATGGGATGTGCCTTCCAGCCCTGTCCTTGGCATTCGACAGGAATGGCCAGGACAGTCACAGATCTGGAGTAATCGTAACGTTTCTAGCTATAGCCTGACAATTTCTTCCCAATCTCAGACCTTTTTGAAATAATACTGACTACTAAACAGAGAACATGGACATAGAGACCATTAACAACATAGAACAAATTCACTTTCCCCCCGCTAAAGAATATTACATAGAACTTCTCACTAGTGAGTGATAAAATGCTGACACAGAACAAATAACAGGAGCTAAAAGATTTGAAAGTGTGCCATGTAAGAGAACACGAGCTCTAGAATTAACCACAGATATTAAAATAATCTCACTGTTCAAAATAATTTTCTAAAGAAAGCATCTTATAAAATGTTAAAGAGAAGAAAAGACGAGGCTGTGCATATCAGGCATAAAACTGGATTTTTCAATTTCCAGTGGCTTAGAGGCATGATGAGATAGGAACACGGCCAAGAATTAAATAATAGATTCAAGCAAATTACAATTAAGAACATCAGCAAAGAGTTCAACTCCATGAATCTGCTTTATCTGTCTGTTGTGCTGACTCCATTTCTCAGACCTGCGGGGGAATCCCGAGAACAGAGCCTTGATTAGCTCCAAGACAGTTTCAGGAACTACTCTAGAGCCTCTAAATGACAAACTTTAAATGGCAGTGTCTACCAACATCTGGACATCACCCTCTAGTCTCTTCCAGCTGCCAGTTTCCCATAGCAAAGCCATCCATTACACAAGCTGGTTTACCCTGTAGCTGCAACAACACCAGTCTGCAGAGACCAACCTCTTGTCAGCAGAATTCTTCCCTATTACAGAAACCTGATTCTGCCTTGAGCTGCGAGAGGCAGTGACCCAGCACAAGCTCCGGGTGTGCTTTATACTCTCCAGGCTAATTCCAGGCTGATCTTACTGTTTATATAATTGCATCTGAATTGCTGCTTTCTTATCACAAAGTAAGTCATCTGTTGAAAATTCATACTGAACCGCAAAGCAAATGTGATAGGAACAAACATGTCCATAATAGCCTAACCTGGAAACTGGAGCTGGAAATCTAATTATATTAATAGTCATTTTCTCCTCAGGCTTTTAAACTAACCAGTGCTTTAAAATGTTGTTATTATTGATTAATTTAATCGCTCCATAGGACAGCAAGACCATGGCAGGAAGGATGGCATGGACATGGAGTCCTCCAGAATCACAGATGATGAGTTTTACACCTGTGTTTTGCTAAGGTTTAACGAGGTCTGGTTGACTCTGTTTGCTCCTTACCAGGCAGCGCTGGGAGATGCTGGCACAGAGTGCCCAGAGGAGCGGTGGCTGTCCCAGCCCTGGAGGTGTCCCAGGCTGGAGCAGCCTGGGATAGTGGAAGATGTCCCTGCCCGTGGCAGGGGGTGGGATGGGATGAGCTTTAAGGTTCCTTCCAACCCAAACCAGTCTGCCATTCTCTAAGTCTGTGAGTGCCCATGAAGCAACAAATCTGAAATCAAACCCACTGCTCTGCAGCCTGCTTGGGCACAGCCTGACTTACCTGCTCAAGCAAAACACACTCAGAAGTTGGCTAGCCTGGAACCTACTCAACAAATATTTAAGTAACAAGCAATTCACTCAATCCTGATTGATAGAGAAAAAGCTTTTACAAAACCACTCCTCACAGCACAGTAAGAAGCCAAACATTGCATCAATACCAATGAAACAATGTCCCCAGATGGGGGAAAACACTCACATTTGGGAGAGCAAGAGGGAGAAGAGGTCAACAAAGCCACTATTCTCTGTCAGCCCCTCCCTGAGATCCCTGCCTGCAGCTCTGAGAACACGTGCCCTTCCAGGCAATCACCTAACTCCCATTCGGAATTTGATCTGATGGATGTCTTATGCAGGTCAACCATATTCCTGATTTACATAGCCATAAGAAATATGGAAAACATGAGTTTGAGGTGGTAAATGTGGTCACTTTGAGCTGTTGAAGGAGTGATCCAGTTGGTCCCAACTGGTGTTCAGCTAATTCCTGAATAATAGTGTTCTTTTCCTGTGGTTTCAGGCTGCTGCATGCAGGTCTGTGTCCTGGGCTAAATTTTCAAGTGTTTTTTGGATAACATAATAGAGGCTTTGTTCTATTAAGACTAGCCAAATGCTTTCTGTTTTCATGGAATCTTTAATTCTGGATTAATTTCTACCATATAATTACTCAGGAATTAAATATAATGTAATTATATTTAAACCTCTTTCTGGCTTAGGGACATGAGCAGAGTATTAATTGTACTCTTTGTGATATCTGTCCATCTCACTTAGCAACAGGAACGTAACACTCACTTTGCTACTACTCCAATATGTTATTTAGCTCTGTGTTTTTCTGATATATTCAAAATACAAACAGGTTCTCTCAGTATACACTGCACAACCCATACATAGATAATGTGTATATGTATATACACACTGTACATACACATACACACTACATATATGTGTATGGGCTTGGTTATTTGAAGCTTTGACCACAGAAAAGAATGTTTGTTCTTGGGAAATACAGAGTGTTTCAAAGGACACAAAGAACCTGAAAGGAGAAGAACACAATCCATAAAACTAAAATCTGGAGAGGACAAAAAATGCTCAAAGTAAGAATTAAAAACCAGCATTCTTAAAGCAAAAATATCACATGTGACCCTTGCATGCACAGCTGATTCTTTCCTCTAAAGAATCCACAGCTTTAGGCAGTTGGAGCTGGATTTGTACACCCTGGAGACCCCCACAGCCAGGTTTAAAGTGTCTCAACACCCCCTGTAAGAACATAGGCAGAGAACAGGTCGGAATGTGAGGACATGTCTTCTTTCCTCAAAGTGCCAATTTCTCTGAGCTGAGATAAATGGGTGTAAGGGGGGAGGGGGGGGTGGAGGTGTTGAGATTAGGGTAAAAAACCCGAGGTTTAAGAATTTATTTAACAAAATTTAGGGAAATATCTGCAAACATCAGTAGCAAATTGTAACAAGGCTTGAAAGTCATAATGAAGAAGAAAAAGAGAGTGCAACAATAAAAACTATAGCAATAAAAATAGAGGAAAACCAACGACAATAACTGTTAGAGGTGAGAAAATGCAGAAAACTTGTACATGAAGCTGAAGAGTAGGAAATAAACTTTTGCCAGGCCAGAGACCAATAATAAAGTCAGGGAACATTACAAGATGAAGACAAGCTGTTGATGCAGGGTAAGTGCAAAGGCTTCAGCAAGTACTTGTGCTTTTGAAAACATAGTGACTGAACAACCATATACAGATCTGCAACAAAAATTATTAAATAAATCATATAAGGAATAAATATTTTAAACTCAACATGATTAGCTAGCTAATGCTCATTTCAACAAGTCTGGAATACTGCAGAAACTTCAAAACATTAAAAGAAAGTGCTTATACCATGGCAATATTTAAGGAGAGAGTGTTGACCCAGGTAACTCTCCACCAGCCAGGTAAAATAACAGAAAATTGATACAGGATTTGAGCAATACAGAATTAATGGATGAAAACATAATTACTGATGTTAGATAAAATAGGTCATGCCAAACAAACCCAATTTCATCGTTTGTAGTAATTACAAATTTGATCGTTAACGCAATTGCACAGATGCAATGTCTTTGGTTCCATCTGTGCAGAGCTCCCCTGTCAGGGAGGTTTAGAGCTGTCAGGCAGTGCCCAGTGTGGGGATACTGAATGCTGGCAATTATCAACCCCTGGAGCAGTCAGTCTCATCTCAGCAGTGCCTTTATTCACTGCAATGTTTTCACCCAGCCTCTGAACACACTGCAGTGCACTAGAGAAACACCTGACCAGATAGTAAGAATGAAAATTCATTTATCTGGAAGGGCAATAAATTAGTCTGAGTGAAGCTTGGGACCGATGTGACTGCTGCTTATCAGCTCAGCCCCATGCTGATATGGTCACAGAACCTCTTGGCTGCTGCCTCCCTTGCTGGCACCACTATCCTGCACATCTAAAGAGCACCAGGGTGGTATTCACACATCTTCAGTAATTTACAAATTATCAAGCTGGTAAAAAACCTCCTGGATTGTCCTTCTGGCTATGACCATGGAGCTCATTCACTGCTGACCTCTCTAATGGGAGTGAGATCCCACGAGCTACAGGGAGCAGCAAGACAAAAGACTGTGGCAGGACAACGAAGTCCAGTGTCACAATCTGTGATGCCTGAGGCTTCTTCCATACAGTTTCCTAAAATCCATCATCCATAGTCTGATGCCTATGGATCCGTTTCTTTGGTTGCCCTCCTGTTGACCTGCAGAGACTCAGTGACAGAAATTTTTAATGTGCTTTTATAGCCCAGCTTTGCAGCCCTGATCTGGAACAGGCAGTTACACTGTTAATTATTTATCTTTAACCTTTCTGTTAACCAAACCAATCCATTCCCTGACATCAGTGATTTTACTCTTTCATTAAGTGAATGATGGTGTGCTCATGTTCTACAGGAAGTGCTTCAAGTGATATCTGTAAATAGAATTTAGTAATTATAAAAACCTTGGGTTCATTCCCCAGGAGTCTCTGTAATGGGCTACAGAAATTCAGTGCATACCAGAAGCTCATATGTAACAGTAATTTAATAGTATTCTCTGTCTCTGACCAATGCCTAAAATAAAAGTAGGAACAATGAGAAGTTATCAGACATTATTCCTACTCACTCTGCCCCTGGTAGTGGTACAACACAAAGAAAACTTTGTGATCTCATGAGCAGGTTACTTACAGGGCAGGGCCACTCTTATTTCCATGAAATATGCAACTGTAGATAGTAAAGAGAAAACATGTCCACACTTGCAAACGACCAGGAATTGGAAGCTCTGCTGATGAAAAACAGACAAAACCAATCAGATTCTGAAAGATGAGTATTCTGGTACAGGAATTATTTCCAACCCCATCCTGTTGCAGCCCTCCACTGATAAAAGGAAATAAGATCCTGATATGCTGCCATAGAAACAAGTGTTTTTGCCAGGTTTTGCATTTAAACAGCCTGTGGCTGCTGAATTTTCAAAGCTAATCTGCCTATTGCCAGTGTCTGTAACAGCCCAAAACACAGCTCTCATCTCCGAAATTTATAGATTCACAGTCTGCTCTTCTCTTTCTTTCCAAGGATTAGCTGCAGCGTTTCCTATTAACCACAGATTAAAACAGCAAATCTCTTTGTTGCATATCATATGCCAGCAATCTCCATTTATGGTCTTAAAATACTTCATAATCCTATTTGCTATTTGGCTTAGACGATAGAGCTCTTTGGATTTGGTTTCATTGCTTTGGAAAGCGCTAGACATTTCTGTTAGTCTGAGATACACAATCACTGTGCTGAGGGCAAAGTTAAACAAAGAACCAAACAACAAACCACCACCAAAGACAGCCCAGAAGCTTTCTGCAATATTGCCAAGGATGAACAGATGCCAACCCAGCATCATAACAATGTTAATGGTAAAAGTCTGCCCCAGGTGTGACAGCCTAAGACCTGCCAGGTGAATGCCTCCCAACAGGGAAGCCACTCTCAGATTCCAACTGAAAGTTAAAATGGCTGCAAGGAAGGAAAAGGGAAGGCTGGTTTTCCTCAGGAACTCTTCCTCTCCAACATACTCCCGGTTGAAGTAAGTCACACTGCATTCAACTTTTGTCACTCCCGGGTGAGTCCTAACAGTGAGATTTCTGCAGATTTGTTCTTATTTTCCACATTCTGTTTTGCACACTCTGCTCATGCAGCTTTATACAACACAAATTTGTGAACACCACTGGGAAATGACTTTCAGTAGTGTCAAGTGGCAATTACATGGCCATGGGAGTGCATTCCCTGTACTGGAGTTTTAAATTCTGGCAGTGGTTACATTCTTCTACTTCAACTAAGATACAACGTGAGAGTTTTCTTGAGTTGTCAAAATAAGCTTGAGGCCAGGGTGGAGTTACCTGTGATATTGCATCAAGTTTTGTCACCATTCTAGAACTGCATTCATGACAGAGCAGGTACCAACCCACACTGTCACTACAAGGTCCTGTGCATTTAACACCAAAGAAAACACCAAAGAGAGAGATTTTGGGCTCCCTTGCTGGGGAATGGCCTCTCTTTACACAGGGCCACCACAAAGTATGAGACTCTTGCTGAATCTCTCAGTATTATGCAGTATAGAAGTTAACTCTAAGTACTGGGTGATAACAAGGATTGGAATATTCATTTTAAAAGTTCAGCTTCTGAGTAAACCCCCAAGACTGTGTACTAATTAAATAAAAGGCTGATAATTTTGAAATTTCCTGTGCTTAATAAAACCACAATGGACAAATGATACCAACTTGTCATTGAATATTTTACAAGAGCACCAAGAGAAGCATTAGAATAGAAGAGATGAATGCTCACTATTTGTCTTTTCAGAATTGAATTTTAAATTCAACTTTATATTTATATTTAAGAAAAATAGGATATTTGCTAAACAATGCTACTAAAAATGTAACATTACAAATATTTATAGATTTTAACAAAGATCAAATGTACTTGCACTGCATACTATAAATATTTTTAGTATAAATTGCTTGAACTATTGAAAATCAGGTTCTGTAGGGTGAATTTCCTCAATGGAACCTGACTATAAGTGTGCAAGACTCAAGTAATATCTTTTCCCCTCGTGATCTTTAAAAGTTCTCACTGGTTGACTTGTCCTAAAAATTACCCTGCCAGTCCTGATCCCACATCAGCAGCTTCTGTTCCAAACAAAAAAAAGGCCTGCAATGCCCCAAAATTCTGCTGCTGACTAGTAACAGAGTAAAATGATCACAATCCTGTTTTCTATACCTCTATAAACAATTACATTTTACTATAGCAAAGTGAACTCTTACTTCTTGATTCTACTAAGTCAGCAAACTTATTTTGTGAGTCCTGCAGCTGAGCCTTGATGTGTCCTATTATATCATCTTTTTCACAACTCTTTATGGTCAGAGCTGAAATCTAACAGAATGAGAATAAAATGATAATGAAGTGTAGAAAAAGGACAGATTCTATTTTCATTTGTCCCTGTGTCTGATAAACAAACATTCAAGTTAGATAAGGTGGTTGGTCCCAGCCAAATATTGATCAAGTCATGGAAAAGTTCTCCAAAACCAAAACACAAATTCCAACAGAATTAAAAGCAGAATTAAAGAGCATTTACATTTGCTGGAGTTCTCTGTGGAGTGACTACAGGTTTCCTTGAGCAGATTACACAGATGTCTCGAAGTGGTGCTTCTAAAAGAGGGAAAAAGCCCATAATATGTGTCCCAGGAATGCACAAACTTTGTGGACCTGAGCATTAACAATGTAATGACCTTTACAATTTAACAGCTAAACGTACCTGCTCACACCAGCACAATTCTCAGCACAAAAACTGTTTCACCAAAAAAAAAGTCTGTATTACTCTCTCAAGAGATCTCTATTTTCACATGTCATCTTCCAGTTTTAAACTGAGTTTTTAATTTTCAAACTAATTTCAAAGGGAACAAATAGGAAACCATATTGTTATTGAAAAATATACGAGAAATATACTTTTGTTTCTTAAGGTAATTTTGTTCATCAGAAGACAGAAGTCTGTTTTATCTGGTATTCCATGTCGAGCCATCTTTTGCAGGAAAGGCAGAATAATAAACAATAGTTTACCAGCAACTGAAACGCTTGCAGGTTCTTCATCCCCACATTCACACAGGACAGGTGCACACCCCTGCTCAGAATAATCATTTTCTCAATGCAAAAATCAACATGCAACATTCTTTAATATTTAATTGTATTAATTATATTGTCATGCTAAATCAGGAAGCACTTTCTCTTTACTTCATCTATTCAGTCATACAATCCTGGCCTGCAATTCTTGAATGGCTTTATGCTGTGCTTCAGTAACCTTTCTATTTTCTTGCAGTTTCTTTCTGGTTTAGTTCTGATTCCACAGTCAGTTTCCACTGCTTGATCTTTTCAGTCTCTTCGTAAAATTTTGAGTACAATTCATTCATTGTTTCTATGCTCTGTTAAAACAAGTTCCACAGTTTAATCTCAAATGCTATTTAATTAATAATGTTATAAATACCTATTTATCTCTTAGAAACATCAGAAGAGTAAATTCTTTTCCACAGAGGGTGACACAAGCTTATGTACGTGATTAAGAACTGAAATTTAAATCTTTGTGCACCCGCTGTGTCTGCATGAACAGACACTGCAGGACAAGGAGGAGACAAACACAAGGGAAAAATCCCCCACTGCCTTCAGCCACCACCAGAGAGACGCTCCTAAAGGTGTGGACCACGGCACTGCCCCAAAATCAGCATCCTGAGAGTGTGGCACAGGCAGGGCTGGGCCAGCGCCCTGCGCAGGTAAGGGCAGCACTTCTGTTCAGGTGTGATGTCCCCCAGGGCTCCCCTTGGCCTGGCTGCATCACGACACTGCTCCAGTCCCGACTGGGCTTTAGGAGCTGCCACGACTAAAAGGAGTGGAGTCCTCAGGGATATGAAAATCAGTAGGAGAATGGCAAGAAATAAGTTCCACTTTGCGGCAGCAAACAGCATTTTGTATCTGGGAGGCTCAGAAGCTACTGAAAAAAAGGAGCTTTGCTGAGTTGTACTGAAGCAGAAGAATGTTGGTGAAGACACTGTGAGAAGAATCAAATTCTTGAGGAAACCACTCCACTAAATTCATTGCTTATAAATCAAATAAAGCCAGACGGTGCAATTGGGATAACCAAACTCGTTTTCCCAAAGAATACTTTGACTTCAATCTTTCTACCTTTCAACAGACTAGTCAGAACCAGTTTCACAAAAATATTTAAGTGCCTAAATCTTATTTTGATTAAAACTTACAGGCTTCACAGGCACTTAAAAAGGAAAAAAAAAAAGAAAAAAGAAAAAAAAAAGAAAAAAGAAAAAAAAAAGAAAAAAAGAAAAAAAAAAGAAAAAGAAAAAAAAAAAAAAAAAACCTAACAAACTTGGAATCACCACAATTTTTAAAGGTTTGTCTCTAAGCATGTTCCCTGAATCACAAATATCTCCTCTAAGTGATTCAGCTGTAAACAGGAAACAGAGAATTATTATTCCCCTTTGACTACTTAGTTAGGCTTGAAATATCCACTGGATAATGCTTTAGGCACTGTTTGTGAACAAATTAAGAGGCCCTAAGAATTTAGATGAGCAGAGTTGATGCGTAGCTGACTTCTTCATCTGCTTCAAAGTTTTACTTGCTGTGAAATCATACCTGAACTAGGAAGAGATTTTTATCAACATATTTTTTATAAAACTAACAGTGAAATTGTATTTAACATTTACAGTTATGAAACTCATGGATATTAAAACTAGGCAATATTAAAAAATTTTAAAGGATGTGCAAGGTAAAATTTATTTTAGTTTTACCTGAATCAGTGATTTTGCCACAGTACAGGGACTGAATGGTAAATTAAAATCATCATCTGGGCATTTGTTAAACCCCTGCACAAACTTACTTAGTTTTCTATGGGTAGAGTTGTAAAGAAGGATTATAAAATCCAGAAGAAAAAAAAATTACAGCTAAGGTGAAAATATGATTTTTAATTAATAAATCAACTGCCTGCAATTTTCAAAATCACCAAAATTGGTAATGGCTTTGGAACTCACTTGCTTTGTACTTCACAGTGGCTTTTCAAACCACTGTTTGTGTTTTGTAGTTTGCTTTACAGTCTGTGGCCAGAGTGGAAGGTTTTGATGACAAGAACGCATCAGCTGCTACCTGTCTGTGCACAGGTGCATGATAAAAGATTCACGAAGCAAAATGATTTCTTTAAAGCCCAGTAGTTGATATTTATTTTTTTCTTTACTCCAATGAGTAGTTCTAAACGCCACATCTGACTATGTTTTAGTATAAAAATGCCATTTTACAAGGTTTTCAAGTCACAAAAAATAGCATAAATAGTGTAAGTCATCTCCTGTTAGAATATAACATTTGAATCTAAACATATTCTGTAAGGAATCTCAACATTAAACAATAATTTGTTTAATTCACGATTAAACAATAATTTCTTTAATTCACGTAACTCAGTGTGGTGACAGAACATTTTCACTGCACATTTGGTCTGGTGTAAGCAGGACTTCAAAGCCAGTGCAAGCATCTAAGTGGGGTACTGCTCACTGCTGAATCACCCACATCAAACGTGGATTTATCTTCGGTGATGTGCAGTTACAACACAGAGCAGATGATCGAGAAGATTATTTCCTTCAGTCTTGATAGAGAATAACAGCATAAGTCTTTGAAATTAAAGTGGAAGGTGTTCCCTCCAGCACCGATCTTGGCAGTCTGCAGAGAAATGAGTTCAGCGAACTCCACACACACACAGAACCGTGGAATGGGTTGGGTTGGAAGGGACCTTGAAGCTCGTCCAGTTCCACCTCCTGCCATGGGCAGGGACACCTTCCACTATCCCAGCTTGCTCCAAGTCCGGTCCAACCTGGCCTCGGACGCTTCCCGAGATGGGGCAGGATGTGCGTGCCCGGTCAGGACTCTGCCCGGGGCAGGATGTGCGTGCCCGGGTCAGGACTCTGCCCGGGGGCTGCCGGCAGTGTCCCCGTGTCCCCGTCGCTGTCCCCCGCCCGCTCGCAGCGCAGTCCGGGGGCGGCGGTGGCCCCGTTGGCCTGACGCACCCCGCGGCCGAGCGCTCGCCGGGCTTTGGCCGCGGGCCCTGCCCGGAGCTCGGGCGCTGCCGCACGGGCGGTTTGAACGGGTTCTTTCTCCGTGGGCCCGGAGGAAAGCGGTGACACCGACACCTGGCACCGACATCGCCGCCGGTACCGACTCCAGCACCAAAACTGACACCGGCACCGGCACCGGCACCGACA
>VZTG01006033.1:139756-159818 GCA_013397845.1 Melanocharis versteri
CACCGGCACCGGCACCGGCACCGGCACCTCACGGCGGCCGCTGAGGGAAGGCGAAAAGGGCGGGAAACGACGGCGCGCACCCGAGGCGGGAAGGGGCGCGCGGGCCGGCGGCGTTGGCGCCGCCTAGTGGAGGTCCCAGAGGNGCGTGGGCGTGGCGGAGCGAGCGCAGCTCCGTGAGGCGGCCCAGCAGCCGCGCGAAGCGCTGCGGGTCCCGCGGGTGCTGCAGCTTCGAGTGCTTGTACAGGATCCCCAGCAGCGGCTCCTGCAGCTCCTCCACGTGGCGCTTGTCCCTCAGCAGCGGGCGGTCTGCGGGAGAGCGGCGGCACGGACAGCGCGGTGAGCGGGATGCTCCGGGCGCCGCCGCCCCTCGGGGCCCGGTCGGCGCCGCCGCTCCTTAGGGGACAAATGGGAACTCCCCCGGGGCAAGTGACTGCTCGTTGTCACCTTCCCGACTTACCTGAAAAGAACACTGTTGTTGCTACGAGCAGAGCGTATTCGGTCTCGGTCACTTTGAGTTCCCCCATGGTTCTGTAGAAGTAGAACAGGGCGGTGATGAACTCCTCAGTTATGCCTTGAAAATGGAAAAAAAATAACACTTTCTGGTTAAAAAAAAAAATCCTAAATGTGCCGAATAACGAGGGTGTTATTTCAGTGCAGAAACAGTTGCAAATCATCTTTGCCTAGAGGGTGCAAGGTGACCCTCCCTGGATGCGTGTGGATCCCTGTGTCCGGCTCTGGGCTCCCCAGGACAAGGGACACGGAGCTCCTGGAGCAGGGCTTGCCGAGGCTCTGGAGGTCATGAGGGGACTGGGGCATCTCTCTCAGGAGGAAATGGTGAATGGTTGGACTCCATGATCTCAGAGGTCTTTTCCAAGCTGAGCGATTCCATGATTCTGTGAAAGGCTGAGGGAGCTGGGGCTGTTCAGCCTGGAGAGGAGCCCCAGCTGAGAGGGGCCCTCAGCCCTGGGTGTCCCTGGGTGTCTCTGGGTGCCCCTGGGTGTCTCTGGGTATCCCTGGGTGTCTCTGGGTGTCTCTGGTGTCCCTGGGTGTCCCTGGGTGTCTCTGGGTGCCCCTGGGTGTCTCTGGGTGTCCCTGGGTGTCTCTGGGTGCCCCTGGGTGTCTCTGGTGTCCCTGGGTGTCCCTGGGTGCCCCTGGGTGTCTCTGGGTGCCCCTGTGTGCAGGGAGGGCTCCGAGCAGGGCCCAGGCTCTGTTCTGGGGGCTCCAGCAGTGGCACCAGAGGAACGGGCAGGGACTGATGCCCAGGGAGTTCCACCTGAACAGGAGGAAGAACTTGTTTCCTGTGAAGGAACAGATTGCCCAGAGAGAGTGTGCAGTCTCCCTCACTGGAGATATTCCAGACCCATCTGGACATACTCCTGGGCCATGCTGGAGCAGGGAGGTGGGACCANAGGAGCTGGAGCAGTGGCTGTAGGGACAGTGTAGCTTGGTGTAATAAGAATAGGACCAGCAAAACAAAAGGTTCACAGTATTTAGATTCTGAGACCTCCGTTACCTGTGGTAGTAGTAGAAGTTGGCCTCTCTTCATTATGACACATTTCCATGGAATAAATATTGTTTTTATCAAGGTTTTGAACATGACAACATGTGCCGTGATCAGAAAGTCTTACATGACCTGGAACAAGGCAGATGACAGTTCCCAGTCAAGCTTAAAGTGATCTTAAATATTTGTCTGTATCATTGCTGAAAATGTGTGGATTTTTCCCAGACCCATGCAGGTATAAAATCCTTTTTGGCATCTGGCTCCAAGTTCTTTGGTTGTGTTTTTGTTGATCAAGGTCTCTTGTGTTAAATTTGACACAATATATAATATATAATTAATATAGTTGATATTATCCACCCACCCCACGATGATGCAAGTCAAGTATTTCAGACCTACTTTCACTGGTTGATGGCTGGCACTCGCTCATTCTTTGGTTGTAAATTTGGGCTGATCTCAAAAACATCGCCTCCACCGTGGACCCTTTCAGCAGAGCAATCTGGTCCTCACTGGCTAAACTCTCAAACCCTGCAGAGAAAGGTGCATGTTCAGAATCAAGGAAGGCTGGGACTGCCTTTCAGCCCTCAACATGATGTGAAAAAATTATACATTTTTAAAATAAATGTCTTTACAGAANCACCCGTTCCGTGATTCTGTCATTCAGTAATTCAGCAAATCTTTTAAGGCTCGGGGCTGTCCCATTGCATGAAATAGTCAGCAAACTTTGTGAAAACAATGTTAATTTCTAAAATAATAACAGAAGTTGTATGGCGGTTGTGCTGTGGAGCTTTGAATGTATATATAACTCAAGGGATATAAGCAAGCATGAACACACCTCTTCCTGCCATGAGGATGTAATGCCAGTGTGTAATACCTGAGGATGTAATGCCAGAGCAGCTCGAGGGAGAGGAGAAGGAAAGGGAGAGGAGAGGAGAGGANTTTTGGCATCTGGCTCCAAGTTCTTTGGTTGTGTTTTTGTTGATCAAGGTCTCTTGTGTTAAATTTGACACAATATATAATATATAATTAATATAGTTGATATTATCCACCCACCCCACGATGATGCAAGTCAAGTATTTCAGACCTACTTTCACTGGTTGATGGCTGGCACTCGCTCATTCTTTGGTTGTAAATTTGGGCTGATCTCAAAAACATCGCCTCCACCGTGGACCCTTTCAGCAGAGCAATCTGGTCCTCACTGGCTAAACTCTCAAACCCTGCAGAGAAAGGTGCATGTTCAGAATCAAGGAAGGCTGGGACTGCCTTTCAGCCCTCAACATGATGTGAAAAAATTATACATTTTTAAAATAAATGTCTTTACAGAAAAGGAGGAGCCATAGTTAAATGATGCATGTGCCAAAGACTTGGGATCTTTCTTGCTAGTTTGCGGGTTAGACAATTAAAAAGGAAAAAAAAAAAAGGAAGGGCAGTTTTCAGTGTTAAAAGATTCACAGGAAGATACAAGTAAAAATGTTGGGACTAAGCAAGATGTTATCAAAACCTTCTTCCTAATATCTGATAAATATCACATGGCCTAACCCCTGATAAATTTGCTGCATTGTTTAAGTACTGTGGATACTCCCCTTATTCATTGTTATACTATTTTCTTTTTAGAAATTGTGTTCATCTTTTGACAAGTTCATTGTCTGCACTTGTCATTCAAGAGCAAAGGAACTTCAGTGATTTTTTTCTTAAACCTGATCAAAGCAGGATATGTAACACAAGAAAACAGACAGCTCACCTCTTCCTTCAGCTCTGTCCCACAGAGATGCTAAATTACATCAAATACCTTCTTTAGATATGGTGATTGACCTTTGTCAGTGAGTTTCACAAAGAAAAGCTATCACCCTCCCTGTCAAATGCTACTTTGTCAACTTTACACTGAAATGCAGTGCATTTAATTGCATGTTCCCTTGTTCTTTATGAAAGGAAAATATGAATAAGAACACCTGGTTAGTTCCTTCTGTGCTGCCTTTTCCTTTGAAGGAACATCTGTTTTTTCCTTTGGTGATTATGATAAATTGCAAACTCAACTGGATTTCAGAGAATGTGGTGAGATAGTAATTCCCTCAAGGTGGTATTTTGAGGTCCATGTGCTTCCAGAGAATGTCTCTACTCCATGGCAGAAATGGAGAAGAAATCTAATCATAGCAAAGTTTTGAGCTGAAAGCTTCTAGGCTGTCCTCATGACACGTAAATGGCAAGTTAGAAGCACAGATAATCAGTTTAAAGCCTTTTCTTAAAGCCTGTATTTTTCTCTGGTTGATGCCATCAGTTTGGTTTGGTTCCTTTAATACTCCCCAAAGGAAGAAACTTACCTGGGAGTCTTTTTGTGAAATCCACCAACACCTGGACGTGGACAACGGCTGTCTCAGACAGGCGGAGAAAACTTTCCTCAGGACTTGCAGTTTCCTGTAGCTGCACGAAAGAGCATTTGGACACTGGATATAGCCAAGACACATGGCAACAACGACTTAGCAATGCAGGCTGTGTGTGCTGGATACCTACAAACTTCTTGGCTTCCTCGAGAGGAATTGTGTATTTTTGGTGTGCTGCTACAATGTGGTCAAGAAGCTGATGTTCTCCTGGAGTAAGTTCCATCTTCTCTGGGATCTGTTAAAAAAATAAACCAATCAAGTCACAATGACTTGGGGTAAGAATAAGTGATAAAAAGAGATATTTTAAATAGAAAAATATCCCACTTTTCCAGATCTTGTTGTAGATGATACTTGCTTACTATTCAGTCCCTCATCTTCCAGCTTTATGTTGCAAAGGAAACTGCTCTTCTGCTTGAAATTCTTCCTGAGTCGCTTTGACTTGCACTGGACTTCAGTCAGCAAACCTGTGAGGTGTGAAGTGGCCATCAGTGCTTGTATTTTCAAATAATTACAGTCTGAAATCATCACTTTTATTAGCGATAACTCCAGTCTTGCATCACAGAAGCTGTCACCTATAACGAGCTATGTTTCCTAGAGAATGTGGCCGTGTGTTACTTATCAGGTGAGCTGATGTTCAGCAGCCACCAAAGGCCTGAGGGTCTGCAATCATCTTTGTCCTTGTGACTCTGTGACACACAGGCATCAGAATTTTTCATCAAAGCCCATCATGCCATTTTTATTTAATTTTTTCCCCCAAATGCTAAAGCTCATCTGATCTGCTCACTGCTATCCTGACAAAGCTCGGGATATTTAGCTTCTCTTGTTAGTACTTCCTTTTTTATTTTCTTGTACCGTATTTGAACGACAGTTCTCTTAAGGTGAGGGGAAACTTCCCAAGCATTGCTGGCTTCTGCACACCAAAATGCTACAGGTGCTACCATCCCCAAAGTTAATTTTCCTACAGCCAAGTGAAGCTTAGACCAGCACCATCAGGAAGAGATTGACTTTGGAGAAGGTTTTATCCGCGGAGATTAGTGAAGAATCCAGCAGGAAGGAGCACTTACATTCTGCCAGCATGCCCACGGCTCTGCACTTCTTGAGGCGGCACTCCTGGCACTTCCTCCTCATGTACATGTCCATCTCGCAGTGCCCCCCGCTCTTGCAGCGGTACACGGCGTTCTTGGTGATGCTGCGCCGGAAGAAGCCTGGCAACGAGGACCAGGTTATGGCTGCAGCAGCCTCAGCAGCTTTGTCTCACAAGGATTTAAAAGCGTCCTCCGGGTTTGGATGGTTGGGGTTTTTAAATGGAAACGTTACACCTTGATTTTAAATTTGGTTTTTAAATACGTAGTTATGTCTGGTTCTTTCTGGCTGATATTAATTGACATTTTCCATACATAGAATCATAGAATATGCTGAGCTGGAAGGGGCCCACAAAGATCATCGAGTCCAGCTCCTGGCCCTGCACAGACACCCCAACAATCCCACCCTGTACATCCCTGAGAGCGGTGTCCAAGCGCTCCTGGAGCTCTGGCAGCCTTGGGGCTGGGACCATTCCCTGGGGAGCCTGGGCAGTGCCCCAGCCCCCTATAGGGGAGGAACCTCTCCCAAAATCCAACCTAAACCCTGCAGGCACAGCTCCAGACACTCCCTCAGGCCCTGTCCCTCGTCACAGGGAGCAGAGATCAGAGCTGCCCCTCATGAGACAGCTCCCATACCAACAAGTTAAAATACAATTAGCAAGTAATTACTACTTGCTTTTATTCAATTTTAATAATAAGTAAAATTAATAACACTGAAGTAAATCTCTAAGAAATGTTCATGAGAAAACCAGCACCTGCTTACACTGACACTCATCTAGCGAGTCATCAATGCAAAAATGATATGCTTAAAGTGCTAGTATTAAATACAGACTGTGAAAATATTTCTTCAAAGAATGTTATAAAAACATGAATCTGGAGTAAGCGTGTTAGACAAGGGCTTCATTAGACAAATTAAAAGGCGCTGTAGAAACGCCAGCTCAGCCAAATCTGTTTGCCTGGATCCCAGCTGTGGAAGGCTGCGCTGAGGCCCCGTGTCCCCGCTCACCTTTGCAGCCCTCGCAGGTCAGCGCGTTGTAGTGGTACCCCGAGGCCTTGTCCCCACACACCACGCATAGCTCCTCCTGCCCCTTCAGCCTCACCGAGTGGCTCAGCCTGGGCCTCTTGAGCCCCTGGTACCCCCCATCCTCCACGTGGGGAGCCAGGAAGGGGCCCTTGCTGAGCTCGCAGCTGCTGCCGACGCAGGGCCCGTCGCCGTACGGGGGCTCCAGGCTGTAGGAGCCGTACGGGGACGGGGCAGGCTGGGGCTGCAGGGCTGGCACTGGCACTGCGGAGTACTGGCAGTACTGGGCAGCCTGGAAATCCGTGTCCTGCAGCTGGTAGTTGATGTGCTCCGGTAAAACATCTGTTCCGGGGGGAATCGAAAGTGGAGTGAAAGCCTGGAGAATATCTCGACATCAGCTGCTCCATACAAATGTTTTATAGATTTAGTAACATAAATGTTGGGGGAACGCGTTTTCAGAGGGGCAATCTGACACATTCTATTTAAATGTGCTACCCGTAATGTTCTTAAGTGAAATCTTAAAGGTCGCAAAAATGGCTCAGTAATGGTTTGAGCAATATCATGTGTGTGCCACTGGATTAGTGTTAGTAGATAATTGAATATCACTTGCCAACTGATGGCACAGCTGCCTTCAGATCTTACTCTTGAGGCTTATTTTTATTAGTTGTCCATACTACAGTCAAATATCTTCCATAAGTTAATTTTTAATGAATGAAGTGTTTGTTACTGATACGTATCTCAGGCATTATTTTGAAAATGCTGCAAAAAGGTTTGAGAAAAATGGTGTAGAAATTAGAGAGTACTAAAAATTACTTTGACAGGAGTCTTAAAGTTGAACTTCAGAAGAGTAAAAAGCAGAGACTTGTTTTATTTAGTATTTTCCAACACATGTGTCTTTATAGTTATGAGATTTTACTTAGTAAAATGTAGGTACAGAATTACAAAGAGAGTTTCTTCCTGCCTTTCTCTCTGTCGAGTTTTAATTTTATCCAGCCTCCCTTAAATACACATGGCTGTACCAAAGAAAGCCTGTGCAACATGCATCATGTTTCATTCTTCCTTTGGGATTATTAAAATCTCTATAAAAACAAATTGGAAAGATTTTTTAAAACAATTTGGAGGTTTTGTCCTTTTAGTGGGCCTTAAGTCCTGCCTTTAGTCTTCCAGAATCAAATTAGTTATTGCAATTATAGTTACCTAAGATATAGAACAGGCATTATCTATTTATAATGTATCTGGAATACTGTAATAAAACCTGTGTCTTCTCCATGCAGGTCAAAGGGAGACAGCACTGGGAATGTTTATATGGAATGCTCAGAATAATCACATTGTGCTTTCAGTACGAGCTTGGTAAGAGCTTTCAAGTTCTTTAAAGATCAATTGAAATGAAGAAAAAAAGAGAAATTCCCACAGGTGTTCGTTCTGCTGTGTTTCCAGAGTACAAAACTTGCTCTGCTCACCGTAGTACTGGATGGGCTCGGGAAGGCCGTACCCGTCGGGGACGGTGACAAACGTGTTGGCCATGCTCTGCTCCCAGCTGCACTGCTTCATCCACTCTGCTGGGGGATCAGCCTCGGAACGGCAACCTGGAGGGAGGGGAAGGGAAGAGAAACATCCCGTGGCAAAGAGGTGCTGGGTAGGGTTAGACACAGAGCCAAAACCAGAACACTCCAGAATATGGGGGAGGTTTCAGATCGTAAGAAAATCAGATGTCTGTGTGAAGTCACATAACACCCTCAACGAGGCTACAAAATGTTTGAGTGTCCTGATATTACAGATTCAGGGTAAAACTCTTTCCTAAATTTTCAAGTTATAGTTAAAAATGTTTTGCTCTGAGTTTTACCCAAAACCATGTGGGCGAATTGGACTAATCATTGGTAAATTCTCTAGTTCAGGGAAGGTTAAAAGGAGCTTCAGTGGACAGAAAAAACTTGCTTTGGGCATGAATTAGAGCATTTACTCTAGTGTGGATATGGGTCTGCCCTGTTTGTGCACAAAGATGGGCTTTTAATGAGTTTATTTCACTCACTTTTTATGCAGATTTGAAGCAAGGAAAATAGCATGGAAAGGCCAGCATGGAATAGCTGTTCTTCGTCAGGTAAGTACTCATTTATGCAGTAAAAGTCAACTTTGCCTTGCTCAAGCACTGCCTGAATTACAATTCCTGTGTTCCTTTAGCAGTGTAAAGTATGCAGTGAAGACCAAAAAATTGATTTCCTATAGGATGTGCTGCCTTTAGAGAGCCTTTCACTGTCCCTTGGTTGTTGAAGGAGCCTGGGCTCCTGGCTGGATTCACTGACATTCCCAATAACAAAGTGCACTGAGAGCCCACAGTGACATGGTGAGAAGAGCTGCTGTGCTTGGAGTTCGAAACTTACCTCATTTTTCAGTAATTTGAATTATAAATTCAAATTTCGAAAGAGGTTCTGAAAAAGTGTGCTCTAAAACTCTTAAAAGAGTTTTAGGAGAAAAAAAAGTCTGTATGGATGGTGGCATGAGCTGGGTTTGAGTTTACACACCTACAGCAAACCCCTGGTATTGCTTAGAATTGAGAGGTAACAGAGCAGCCATCCGAGGAGTAAGTAGGAATATTTTCCTTGCTCCCTTGTCCCTCTGCATGAGTGGGATGTGGCACAGGTGAGACCTTTGGTGAGTCTGACACCCACTGAGCAAGGGCTGGAAGAGACAATTTGCCCATGAACCACTCACAGGCTTTCCCTGAGCAGACAGGAAGGATAGAAGAGATGAAAAAGGCACGGAAGTATTTGGAAAATACAGTGAAAAGGTGAAAAAGGCATGGAAGTATTTGGAAAATACAGCAAATCCAACTTGTACTCTGCAACGGGATTCTCTGCAGAATTTACAGCAAGTTGGGTTTAAAGGCCTTCCCTGAAGGACTCACAGGCTGGGCTTTGTGCTACACCTGTGCCTTGCTGCAGCTGAGACAATGAATGCACCACCCCAGGGAATCTGAAATCCCGACTGGAAAAACACACATCCCTTCCCCCAGGCTGGACAGAGCTTTGGGGCTGACCACTTTCGCTTCGTCTTGTCAGCAGAAGGTGAAAGGATGCAGTGAGGCTGGAATGCTGAGGGTTTGTTATCTCTGCTAGTAAATATTTGTTGGAGAGGAAAACGAGTCACTGAATCATGAGGTCTTATCAGTTAGATCAATTTGGCCTGGGCAAAGTCTACATTTTTTCCCCAAAAATGTGTGTTTGTTGAAGAAATGGGTTTCTGAATTCCAGTGGTTTATTTAAATAAAAGTCATAATTGAATAGTAGATTTTAAAAAATCGCATTGATCCAGTCTAATAAAAACAGTGTATTGGGAGTATGAAGTACCAAATGTAAGGTGGTGGATTGCTTAAATGTTCTAAATCTTGGAGGCAGATTTTCCTCAGGCAGTTTCCTCAGCTTAGGTATTGTATAAGAAAGGATTTAGCCCTTCTTACTGATTTTTATGGCTGATAACAATAACCAGTTGCAACTACAAAATTTCCAGCTTAGACTGAGACTTTGTAAACTGAAATCTTAAATTAAGAGGATGCTAGAACAGTGGGAATAGTGAATCCAATGGTTATCTGAGGAATGCTCTACTGTCTTAGAATGAGACTTATAAGCGAACATTAAAAGTTTCATTTTCTGACTTTTGAGAATTTAGTGTTGACAAGCTTGTTCTTCTGAGAAAACAAAACATTGGGCTTTTTAAAGCAAAAAAGGAAAAAAAAAAGAAAGAAAGAAGAGAATAAGATATGTAAGGAAGGAACTTCATTTCCTAGTCCAGGCAAGCTTTGATTATTTATGAGTGACTGTGAGAGTCGTGTGTTCCAACCTTTACCTCACCCTGGTGAGTGAGGCAGCAGCAGGGAGGCCTCCTCCAAACTGCAGCAGTCCCTGGGATTCTGTGATCCATGTGCTGCTCTCCCCAGGGCTCTGTGGCCATCCCAAACCCCTCACACCTCATGGGGGTGAGTCCTGGCCTGTGGGACACTGCCCCAGCCCACACAGACTCATTAACCCTTTGCCAGGCAAGGGAATTCTGCACGTGCCCAGCACGGTGCAGCTGCTGACAGGAGGTACCAGACATGCCCAGGTGTAATGTCCAAAACAGCAACTGGGACAAAGTTGAAATAAGATTGGAGCAACAGGTTTGGGGCAGTTGCAGCCGTGCCATTCCCAAAACAAAGTGTTTGTGCCCCTTTTTCTCTTTTCCATGTATTCCCAACATAACCACACGTTTGTGCCTGAGTGCTTTAAAAGGAAGCAAAAATCTAAATACATTCCCAGAGATGATGTATAAAGGTCTTTAGCCTAAAAAGTGGAAATAACTGGGAACAAAAGATGAATTTTTTTAATTACTTATTTTGTAGAATCCCAGGCAGTAACACACACAGGGTAGGAGCCTTCAGTCCTCACTCACAGAGACTGAGCTGACAGAAAATGTCATCTGTGTAAAGCACACGCTGTTCCTGCTTTTCCTTCTTTCACTGGGCATTTCCACATTTCCACGTGTGAAATCCTGACCAGATGGGGGGAATGGTGTTTTTTGGAAGAGGTGACCTACACTCAAGGTGGCTTAAGCATGTTTGAAAATGTTGTGCTTTTACAGGCTTAGTTTTGCCAGTGCTCATCTTCTGAACTACAAACGTTCAGTATAAAGCAGAACGTGTTGATTCAAGGGCTTGGTTATCCATCTCATGCAGAAATTTAGTTCTTAGTCCCAACTGAAAGACTTCACAATTTATCAAAAATGGAATCCACTAAAGAAAAAAAAAAGCCATTGATTGATAAAAGTAAAGTAGAACCATAAATAGAATGTACACATTCAGACTAGAATCTGAACTGTACATCTATTTATTTCTATTTATGGTGAAAGATGTGAGGTTTATCATTTTTATTGCTATAAAACCCCATATCATAAAGCAACATATCATCAACTTATCAAATTTATTGGGATACAAAACATCCTTCATGGAGCAGGGCCACAGGGAGCCCTTTCAGAGGTCGGTACTGACAGTGCTTTAGCTGCTATCATAAATATTTTGACAGTTGAGTCATGGGGAAATTTCTTGTTTACAGGGAATTTTAAGAACTCAAGCTGAAGGTCTTCACCATCTCTTTAGCACACCTTGGGGCACGTTAGTGGTCACATAGTGGAACTCAGAGCACGTTTCAGGCTCGGATTTAATTGCTGTACTTCGCTTGCTGCTGGAAGGCAAAGCTTATTTTTTTTCAATTTGTGAAAATTTAAACCAAAAACTGAAAAAAAAGTAACTGAGCATAATCAGTGCCAAGTAGGTGTGATGCCAGCTGATCTATTCAGTTTCACTCAAGCAATTCAGTAATCACTGCTTAATTAAAGAATGATTTTGCAGAAGAAATTGTAGGATCACTTGGTTGATCCTGTATGCAGCATACATGCATGATTAAGAGTTTTTCTGTTCCTCATGGTCTTAATGTGCCAAAAAGCTCCTCACAGCTGCTCTTTGAAGAAATCCCACTTTTCTTCTTATTAAATGCATTCCTTCCTGGTCATATAATAACCATAATACAAACTGGCTATTTTCACCAATGAAATGGACTGCATTGCAATTACCTTGAAATTTTCCTTTGGAATTGCTATTCCACAAATAATTATTTCAAAGGCATAATTTTTATACATTGTAAAATAAGAGGTTGGAGGTTGTTTGAAACTCACAATTTTCCGGGTACTTTTGGGAAGGGAAACAAATAATTGAATTTAAAAGTTGTTTTTCTTCACTCTGTGTGTCAAACGAAATACTGTCGGAACAAATCCTTGGCAGCAGAATGCCAAATTTAAAAGCGCGTGTTTTCTGTTTTCATTTAGTCAGATGTTTAAAAAGAAGGAAGAAAAAAGGAAGTAAAAAAGAAAAAAGGAGGTAAAGAAGAAGAAAGGAGGTAAAGAAGAAAAAAGGAGGTAAAGAAGAAAAAAGCCCAGCAGCTGGAATATTTTCACATGGCTAATTGATGCACGGCTCGAGCAGCAATTCTAACCCCTGAGCATGCAGAGAGGGAAGTCAGTACTCACGGTGGCTGCAGGGAGCTCCTCTCCCGGCGCGGGCTCCGCGGGCTGCAGCGCCGGTCCCAGCTCTGCTCCAGCTGCAGCCCAGCAGGCCTTTCCCTATTTATCAGCTTGTGTGCACAGCCCGGGCTCCAGACACTCGGCAGAGCCACGCTGTGGCTCCGAGACACGAACTTCCCACACAGCTCCTCTGGGGTCGGAGCAAGGGCAGCTGCGAGCCCACATAAATCACAGCAGAACTGGGTCATCAGGGACAGAGGCCATGGGGACCCTCACGTCACTGCTTCCCAGAGTCCTCCCCGGCCCAGCACAAAGATTCGGCTTTCTTGTTAGAATTCCAAATTCTCCCATTTTGGTTGCTTCACGTTGACATGTCGGGCTGGTGATGGAAAGCGTTCAGTTCCCAAGCAGGGAAAAGCTTGCAGTAGGATTATTTGGAGATTTTTACATGACATAATAATTTAATTTGGAAAGGCTGGATCAGGCCAGGACCTCCAAACACCAAACACTTACCTTGGCCTCCGTGTTCTGATCCAGACACCCCTGTGGTGATGCAACACACCCCAGGCTCACACTGATTTCATCAGCAGCTTCAGTGAACTTAAGTTCATGTTGCCATTAACTCGGCAAAATTCCAATCTTAAAACCCCGAGTATTTCCATTATTAATAACTTCTAATAAATTAATATTGCAATTTGATGTTTTCATTGTTTCCTAGGTAGACGTGGCATTTTGGATAGGGAATTTTCTTGTTAGGTATCGTGCTGTTGCAGTGCTCCCAGCAGGCTGCAAATCTCCTCACTCCAGGAGGAGCTCACCTGCCTTCCGTGTAAGATCAGTTCTCCATTCACCTCAGGAAAAACTGCTTCCGTTGGATACTGCATGGAATTAGATGGGAAAATGAAAATATAATTTCCTGTTGGGTATCTTACAGCAAAGTCACTTAAAATAGTCTTTGGGACAGTAGGTTTTCATGGATAAAATGCCATCACCCTTCAAAGGGAGGACATGTTTATATTCCATGGGCTCCAAAGAAGAGTAGCCCTAAGGCTGCTTATTTCCATGTGCCATTTAGGAATCTGTCTTTGGAGTGGAATGGTTGAGTCTTTCAAGAACAAACGGCATTGACTGATAAATGTTATTTGAGCATATTGTGGGGTTTTCTAAGTTTTGAGATGTCCTGCATCGATCACGTGTGGTGATGGGGCGCTGGAACGCAGCAATTTTGCAGTAGAGACAAAGACAATTGTGTTTTAAGCTTAATTATGGTCAGCACTTGTCTTTCTGGTAAAAGCAGCCTCATACAGAAACTTGCCAAGTTGTCAAAAAAACTTCAGTAGTAAAACTGAAAGTTTTACAATTGATAAAACAAATATTTTTTTCACAGCAGTATCTCTTTCACAATATCCCATTGGCTTTTTCATCCAGCTTTTCTCATGAAAGTTGGAAAAACAAGCAGAGATTTGTGAAATATTGTGGTTAGCTTTTAAATGCTACTGACTTTTATTTTTAGCATTTTTTTTCTGATAGAAGCCACCTTACTGATAAGCTGTTCAAATTAGCTGTAGGATGTGGGTATTTAGAGCCTGTTGACTCCAGGGAACTTAAGCCTGAAGCCCAGGTTTTTAAAAGGCATCAAGTCCCCATTCTACTCAGTTTATAAAGTCTGCTGGATTCAGGTTAAATTCAGTTTCTAAAATCAGTATATAAATAAGTTTTAAAAATAACTATATAAAACTTAGTTGTAGTAGAAATTAATTGCAGTAATTAAGTGTTACCCCAAGGTTAATTACTCTAACTCCCGTGCTGTAGTAATAAAACTATTTTGCATAATCATGCAGTGATTCAGACCAGGTGACTGACTAAATACGTGTATTTATGTAAATACAAGTATTTACATTATTTTAACAAATCTCTGTTCCTATTCAAAGCTTAGCATGGCAAAAATGGGAGACTTGAGGGCACACTTGAGTCACCTAAAATACTGCTGCAAAGAAGAGGAAAATAAACTCTTTTCCATGTTTGTAAATAATCAAAAACCAGAAAGGTTATTTAGGAGTAAGGGAAATTTAAATTACAAACTACAGAAAGCAATCACTGTGGTAAAAATAGGACTGGAGTGAGTTCCTTGTACAATCTTCCCCACTGGCTGTTTTGAAGATCAGTTTGGGCAACCAGACTGAACTCAAGAATTGTTTTCCCTGAGTTATTTTGATTTGTAAAGAGGACTTTTTGTAAAAGACTTCTAAGCTCTCTTCCAGCTCTGCTTTCTGTTATTTTTCTATACATACATCAATTCTGTAAAACACTGCTGAAGTCTCTGCTCAGTAACATGCCCAGAGCCACTTCAGTGGCAAAGGAAATAATCCCAGACTCCAAGCTCGCTTTACTAGCAGTGAGTAAACAAAGTGTCACTCATAGACACGGCCTGAAAATAGGAGCTGAATGAGTTCATGCCAAGAGCCAACATCCAGAAGTGGCACTGAAGTGGGGAATAAGGGACACACGTGTTTTCCATAGAAAACAAGCAGATCTGGTGACAGCAGCCTGACCTGGACACTGCTGCAGCACTTGTGCAGCCCCACTGCCACCACTGCAAACTGGGAGCTCTGGGCACTCCAGTCTCCATGAGATTGGGCAGCTGGCTCCAAGGGTCTGGGGGGTGAGGGAGCTGGAGGTGAAGGAAGAGCTTGTCTGGATCCATACCTGCTGGGAGAATCCATTTTCCAGGTCAGCACAATTCTTTGTTCACATGGACTGGAGATTCCAGATCTCTGACTGGTTTGGGATCCGAATAGTTAAAGGAAACCGTATCTACTCCAGCTGGATCTTCTCTACATAAATGACCCGTTTGGCTTGATCTGGTATTGGATTGTTTACGTAACTTCAGTAATTAACCACTATCAGCCTCATTAATGAAACATAAACCACCTCTTCTGCTCATTTATAAAGCATTTGTCAAACAAAACTCAAACAAAGGGCAGAATCTCAGCAAAGTAACAGCCCTCCAAGAGCTACTGAGCCCTGACTGCAAGGCACAGCAGTCACTTTGTTGTTGTTTTTCAGTAGAACTGAAGCAGAAGTGATGGCATTGTCTATTGCTCTTGGCTAACTTCTCCCCAAGCCATCTGAGATCTGTCACACGAGGGCAAGGATGCCTGGATAACTATTTTGGCCATTTCAGTACAAAATACTGATGTTCCAGCTCATTACTGTAAATCATTAAATGATGAAAGCAAGAGTCAAATACTAAACTACTAAAGCCCTCAGAAAACTAATTGCTAATTACAGTAATTGTTGTTCTATGTGAGTTAAAGGTTATATTAAAATAATGATTATTTAATTACAGGATTAAATCTTTCCTGTTGGTAAACTGTTCTGAGCAATATTAAAGAAAGCCAAGTATTAACAATGCAGATCATGTATCAAAATGATCTAACTTAATCTTTACCTATTTTTGTGTCAGAGGAATAAAATGGTTCAGAGGCATAAAATACACTGGCAGACACACCTATGCCAAAAGTTTTGTGATCTGAGAGTTTGGATTTCCTTTCCAATTTGTTGAGGAACTCATCAAAAAACTGCAAGTTTTCTGTTCCCCCTCTTTTCTGGATTATTTATGGATCTTCCAAAGGTTCAGGACTGCTGACACTGTTGGGATGTTCTTCATGGGTGTGGATGAACCTCTCAGTCCTGGCTGAGAAACAGCACAAAGCCTTGTGAGTACCGATTTTACCTGTTGGTGCTACCTCGCACAGTGAACAGCTCCCATTTAGCACTGCAGAGAAGTGTTCGTTAGTGTGAAATAATAGAAATACTCTTTGGTTTGCATCAAATGTATCAGAAAAATCTTCATGATCAAATTGGACAAGAAATAACTCAGAAGATAGAGGTTCTTGTTAAGTTCTTAAATGTTTTGTTGGATTAAATGATGAGATATCAGACCAGAGAGGAAAAACAATTTTGATCTTTTTACGACTGATTTTTTCTTAATCATGAAGTTGTTGGATAGTTTCATCTTGCATTTTCTTACAGGCTTGTAAGGCAAATCTTGAAGAACTAAACCTTATGTCAAATTTCTATGCAAGAGCCAAACTGCCTTAAACTCACCTGAAAATCTCAGGACGGCCCGCAGAATGTTACTGTTTCTTCTGTGTATTCTCTTAAGCTTCATCTGCAGTGCCTGAAGGCAGAGTAGGTACAATGAGCCCATCCATTCAACCTTCACAAAGTTCCTGGGTACCCTGACACCTCCTCCTTTCAGTATCCTCTGGCAAATCTGTTTCCCCTTGGCTGGAAGACTAAGATTTGTTAATAAAATGCTCCAGCAAGGCACAAGGTGGAAAAAAGCAAAACTATCAATTAAGCTTGATTACAATCTCAAGAGTTGGTAGTTCACAGAGAATAATTCTAACTTTAGGCACTGCAGTGACTGTACTTCATAGGAACAGCAAAGGGAAGCCAAGTCTTGAGCCTGATTTCCATAAAGCAGATCTTGACACTCTGTATTAAACATTTTGTATTAAGCATAATTAAGCAATTATTGTGGAATCCCGTGCTCAGCATTTTATCAGCAGTGGTCTTGCTGCTGAGAGACTGAACGAACTGGATGTATCCATTTATCAATGATAATGTTTTTCCTTTTTTCCAGCCTGGATTCCATCTTGAGGACATTTGTTTTAACAGCAGAAAGAATATTAGACTCATAAATGTGAGTGCTGTGGTGCAGTGGGTGACTCCTCAAGATTTATCAAAGCACGATAATTAGGATGAACAATTCTTGAGCTTCTTGGTAATAACTTTTGTCACAGGACAACTCTGCTTTACGCCGCGTTAATCTGCCTTGAAGTAAGGGCTGGGAAGTGCAAGAGGAGGATTCCTTTGGGCTCCTGGCCTTTGAGTCTCTGTGCTACACTTTTGTTGAGAGCAGTACCAGTGAAATTGTGACAGTAGCTGGGAGCTGTCATAACACCATCACTGAATTTTAAAAGCGAGCAGTCAGAAAGTGTTGGGGTGTGTGGTGTGAGAGGGAGTTGGTTTGCTTTTTAAACAGCTGTAGCTGCTGAAATAGTTGGGTTTTGAAGGAAGGACTTGTAATGGAAATGAGAATTGTTGCACTCCACTTCTTAAAAGCCTGTGCCTGCTGCATCACTATGGCAGATTTGTGCTTCCAGACACTTAGCCACAATGTTTCTACCTGTGCTGACCACACTTACAATTAATATAATTTTACTGAAAATCCAAGAAGTATCCTAGAAATTTACCCTTTATTCTTTTCTCTACTTCCAATATCTAGATGTCACTCCATCTGTCACAGAAGTTGCCATGTGATACCAGTCTGTTCATAGAATCCCAGAATGGTTTGGGTGCAAAGGGACCTTAAATCCCACCTTGTTCCAGCCCCTGCCATGGACAGGGACACCTTCCACTGTCCCAGGCTGCTCCAAGCCTCATCCAGCCTGGCCTTGGACACTTCCAGGGATGGGGCAGCCACAGCTGCTCTGGGCACCCTGTGCCAGGGCCTCCCCACCCTCACAGGGAGGAATTTCTTTCATATATATAACTTGAATTTCTGCTCTTTCAGCTTGAACCCATTTCCCCTTGGCCTGTGCCTCCAGTTCCTGATGAGGGGGCCCTCTCCAGCTCCCCTGTAGCCCCTTCAGATCCTTGAGGGGGCTGTGAGGTCTCCACACAACCTTCTGTTCTCCAGGCTGAACAGTCCCAGCTCTCTCAGCCTGTCTCCATAGGGAAGGTGCTCCAGTCCTCTGAGCAACTTCGTTCACTTTTGGTCCACCTAGATTTCTTTTCTTTGTGATTTTCCCACTGCTAGCAAGAACTTCCTGAGCTGTACTCAGAACTGTTATGAATTTATCCCACTACAGAAATACTATTTCTGATTTTCCAATGATTGTCTGGAAGCAGTTTGGGCTCTGCAGCAGCGTTGTTGTTGTGAGTGTCCCAGTACTCTGCTATCCAGCCTTCTCTCCTCCTGCTACAACAACCCCGTGTTCTGTTTGACAAAATACAGCCATGTGGTTAAGAGTTATTAAAAGCATTAAAGCATTAACCTCTTGTAACCTCATTTTTCACTTTGTACACACACATAAGTGTTTAATCGAATCGAAGTTAAACACTAAAAATTTTGAGAGGCCAAATTTATACATTCTCTTTAGTTTACACAGAATTGATGTGATAAGCCAAAGGAATTATAAGGCACCACTACTCAGAAATGCTCATCTGTTGATTTGTTTAAGCTCTGTTGCTACACACTCGAAGTTTTGGTGACAAGCATTCCCAGCATTTAAACCAAGGAGCTTTGTCCTACTGGGACCCGCTGTGTGCCCTGGCGCCACAGGAACTCTCTCTGCCGTCCCTTGGAGCTGGACAAATGATTTCGTGCCCAGATCTGCTGGGGAGGGGCTGAGCCCCAGCCCCGAGTGGGAGCATGGGCTCGGTGTGGTGCGGTGGTGGTGTTGTAGACTCTCATCTCCCCCATCCTGCAATTTTATCCCTAGAAGCCAGAGTGCCACAGAGGAAATAAACTGACCCTGAAATGACAGGGCAGTGCTGGCCCTCGCCTACCCCTGCTTGTCCCTGTTGGCATGGAAGGCCAGGATGGCACCTCTGACACCAGGGAGAAGTGAGTGTTAAATCAGAATTATAAACACAAGAGCAGAACAGGCCAGCAGCTCAGACTCACATCCCAGTGCAGCTCCTGTGCAGGTGAAATGATCCTTCACACTGCCCAGACCGCAGGTTCCTCCAGCTGATTTCCTGCGGATCTGAACTGGAATTCCCAGTGCCCATCTCTAAATGCCTCATTGAGCACTTGAATCAAGAGGAACCTCAGGGACTGCAAGTTTGGTTTCACAGAAATCCCTGTGTTGGATTAAGTGAAAAAGGAGAAGATGGCTCTGGCACACAGAGCTCATTCCAGGGAGCTGTGTCGGGCCTGCTCTGTGAGCTGCCCGGAGGCTCTGTGGAAATGGATATTCTGGGAGAGGCTTTGGAGGCAGGCACAGAGCTGGGGATGGGAGCAGAGGGAGGCAGCAGGTGCTGGACTGCACACGAGGCGTCACGTGAGGTTGGGAGAGTGGGACAGGGGAAACGATGGGAGAGTGGGACAGGGGAAACGATGGGAGAGTGGGACAGGGGAAACGATCGCCGGCTACGGCTTGGGGATGATGTGTCCATTTTGGGACAGGACAGTCTTTACCCAACTTGTTCCATAACCAGGATGGTCCACACAGCAATATTTGTCAGTTTTCCAAGTGTTCGTGACTTGCCCATTGGGAAAAAAGAATTCTGGTAATCTGTCTTAACTTTCTAGTATTCTCTAATAAGATGAAAAATAGGGAAGGACCAGAAGGTGAAATATGCTGTAAGCATGGTCTGGACTTTTATTTCCACGCTAGTGGAACGATTACATTTCCCAAATTTGCAGAATAGCTCTCATACTTTACTAATTAATCTGATTATGATTAAATATTCCAACTGCAGCTGCTTACTCTGTTTTCTTTTGCACTGTGTGCATGTTTTCAGATTGTTGCTTTTATAAAATTATCTCATTCAGCACTTCTGCACCAGGCTTGATTATCTCTGGAATCATAAAGAACCTTCATCTGATAAAGCATCCTGGAGTTTTCTCATGCGTCTGCGTGAATGGGGATTAAAACTCGAAAGACGATTCAAGTCAAAGGGAGTCCTGCTAAAATATTATTGTTGAAAACATCGTTAATGAAGTCGGTGCTACTGAACAAAACTTTGTGGCACAAAGCCTCAAGGACATCCCGGATAACCAACGGTAGCTTCAGTTAGCAAATAAGAATCAAAGCAGCGAGTCAGCATTGCACAGCTTGTTATTTTGAGTGGCGGATGTTTACTGTTGGAAGGGACAAACAGCAGGATCAGATAAGACGGGAGCCCCGCAGATCCCAGCCGGGATTGATCGCGCTGAGAGGGAGCAGCCGCAGAGATAAGCGGGACCCGGGGTCAGGGCCGCGGCCCTCCGCAAACAGCCCGCGCCGAGCAGCGCCCG
>VZTG01006033.1:166717-187801 GCA_013397845.1 Melanocharis versteri
GGCCCCGGCGCCGCCCCTCGGCGCGGCCGCCCCTCGCTCCGCCGCCTCCATCTTGGTGCAGCGCAGCGAGCGGGGCCGCGGGAGGGAGCGGGCCTGGGCGGCTCCGTCGGTCCGGGGCCGGTTCTCTGCTGTCCGCACCGATACATAGCGCGGGGCTCGTCCCCGCACCACACAGCCCCTAAAAAAATCCGGGTTTTTGTTTGAACGACTTTTTTGGGGGTTTTTTCCCCACACATTCTTTGCAGATGTCCTTCGCAGTTCTTTAATTCTTTTTTCCTCCCGTATATGTATTTTTTTCTGACGTGAAAAGGACTTCACTACCCTGGTGGTGGCTGGTCTCGTAGCTGTCACGTACTGGCTGGGGTGCCCAAGAGCCAGTGTTCAGTGCTGCTCTCCACTGTCCATCTGAAAAGAGATGGAGGAGCCTGATCTCCACGGATCTGTGTTGTGTGTGCACCCTGAAAAGACGAAGTTTTATCTTGATTAAATTGTACCTTGGTCACGTCATAGAGGGCTGTTTCTGGAAGCACGTGCTCTGATCCACAGAATGCAGGTCCTTGCAGTTGCCTCTTTTTGTGAAGAAAATGGGAAGCAGAACAATGCTGTCATCGGGCAGGTTCCACGTGGGGCTCTGTCGGTGCTTTCTGGCTGTGAACAGCTTCATGTGACCTGCTATCATTTAGCAGGATCTGCACATGAAAGACCTCAAGAGCAGGGCCCAGCTCTTCCCTGTCTTTGCATTAAACCTTTCAGCTGTAAATACACAAATGCAGGAGGCAGTGAGACTTGGGGGCTGGGCAGCTGCTCAGGGTGTTTACCATTTGGAGGAGTATTTATAGTAGCTGAATTAAAAAGTAAAGAATTCGAGGCAGATGAGCACAGTGAGATTTCTTTTTGTTTTTGCTTGAGTTATGCTTGCTTGATAAGCTTTTTGTTTTTTAATAACTTTAATGTTGTAAACCCATCTTGTTATCAAATCAGACTGGGTTTTAATGGAAAGGTTTATGCCTTTACTCCATGACTGATAAAATTAGCTTTAGTCTTACTTGATCAGATGAGGTGTTTTGATTATTAAATGAAAAAGTGATATATTTTATGGCCAGAAAAATGATAAATGGAATACGATATGAGTTAAATCTCTAGGAGAGCTCCAATAATATCGGTCTAATTAAATGAAAGAGGAGTACGTGAGAAGATTCCAAGTGTGTCTGGGCAGTTCCTGGGATGCAGTGTGCTCATTTGAGTGCTGAAATGCTGCCCCAAAATAACACTATCCTGGAAGAGATTGTGGTAACAGTTGCCCCAGTGTAATGCTGAGGTGAGGGGAAAGCAGGGATACTGTTATCTCTGCAATAGCTTTGTGTCTTCTGATTTACAATATTTTATAATTGAATCTTTCAGTGCGAACCTTTCACACCAGCTTTGAACAGCCCTCACCCAGTTTATTTAATCTATCTCAAGTGTGTGTGATGGTCTGACAGGAAAACTCATTTCAGCTGGAAGTTCTAAGGAGTGGCTGAAGGAGATGCTTCAGCTGGGGGAGATCACTGAAGTACAAACTTCTGTAAAGCTGGTGATGAGTTTGCACATTTGGGGTTCTTGCAATAGCTGCCTTCACTCAGCATTTTCACTGGGGTGAGAGTTTGAAGTGTCTTTGCATTCAGGTTTCAGTCACTTAAACTGACTTTTTCAAATCACCAGAGGGCATTCAAAGCTCAGTATAAGTTGTGAAATTCACTTTCCTGCTACACCAGAGAAATAGGCTTTGTCCATGTTTTTTCTCTTTGGGTGTGGGACTTGTGGAATGATTTGGGGAAGAGTTGTGCTCAAATGTTTCATACCTTTATATTGCTGCAGAGCCTGCCAGTGTATCCGTGGAGTCGGAGCTGTGTTGCTTCTCACCCGCTTTTTTTCCACAAAAATATCCTCCCTTTTGTTTTTCCTATCTACTGAGTAAGCAACAAACTCAAAACTTGATTTCTTCTCAAGGAAGGCTTCTATTTCTGTAAGGTTTTGTTTTGTGTGGTAGGTGGCAGTTTGCTGAAACTGCTTTTCTCATGAAAAGACAAAGTGGCGCTGGAAAACCTTAGGAGGGAATTAATTGCTAACTAGTTACTGATGCAGAAAGGCTTCTCCCTGGTGTTAGCTACACAAATATCATCACATGTAATCAATGCTCTACAAAAACTGCTTCACAAGTCCAGAGAACGGCTCTGCGTTATTTTACATGCGGTGTCTGTACACATAATTGAAAAGTTTGTTAATTTTTGTACAATTCTAGATGTGCTTCAGGTATTACTGGTCCTTAACTGAACCTTTGGAACAGAAATAATCAGGAAATTTTAATTCTCGTATATATATACATCCTGTTACTCTTCTGAGGATCTGTGCAAGCACTTATATAAATTATGGCATAATTTAATTAATAAGCACCCATATAAAGTTATTGATAAGAGGACTAAGGCTTGCTAATGGGTCAAACACTGATGATCAAAATGAAGTTGCCATTTTAATGGTACACTCTGGGACCTTTCCTGAGGTGCCTAAGTATGTCTGAAGAGTTCAAAATTGGAAATACCATCTCACTGGCTTGGAGTCTACCAGAAAACAGAACTGGAAATGGGAATGCCAAATACATATGTAAACCAGCTTTTTCCTAACATGGATTAAACCTACTGTGTTAAGGTAGAGGAAATGCACCTGTTATTAGTAAGACTTAGAATTGATGTGTAGGGGGGGTTGGAACTACATGGTCATTAAGGTCCCTTGCAAATGAATCCATTCTGTGATTTGGTGAGAATTTCCTTCAAAGTGATACTTAGTGTGTGTGTCTTTTTCCTTTCTCCAGTATGAAGTGGAACAGAACAGAATTTACCACCTGAAACTGCTGCTTCAAGTTCAGATCAGGAAAAGAATATAAGTATACCACATTGTAACAACTCAAGACCAAAGAAGAGGCAACTTACACTGAAGAAGATACAAGGCTTGATCTGAAACAAGAAGTTTGTGCCTACTCAACAGCTTCAAAAGAGCACGTCCCGACGCTGCTATAGTAGTCTTTGTTTTCTCCAGTGCTGTCGTGAAACTGCCCAGGGCAGCAGCACTTGTATTCTCTAGAGCTTGATAGATCACCTTCTTTTGCTATCTTTTTCTTTATCTTTTTGTCTCTCTTCCTTTTGTTCCCTTTTTTAAATAATAACAGTCTTCATCCTTAGAAACTTGTGCTGAAACAGAAGAATCGGCAAATACTACTGAAAGTGCAATATTTGAATATCACTGCGAGGTTGGTGCACGTCGTGCAGAAAGAGTTATATGTGTGTTTTTAAACTTGGTTCTTACTAAGTTTTTAGCAGAAGGGGGTGGGTTTGGTTAGGGTTTTTTTAATATTTCTTGATAATGAATTCATTTAATAGTGAGGCCCTGGCACAGGGTGCCTAGAGCAGCTGGGGCTGCCCCTGGATCCCTGGAAGTGTCCGAGGCCAGGTTGGACAGCAACCTGGGACAGTGGGAGGTGTCCCTGCCCATGGCAGGGATGGGACTGGATGTGAGCTTTAAGGCTCCTTCCAACCCAAACCATTCAGTGGTTCCCTGACTCTTTGCTATTATGTTCATTTAGTATGGTGAATTCATAGTACCTGCAATATGGTTCTATTTAACAGTACTTATAACGCTCAAGAGCTGATTATTGATGTTTCTCTCTTCTAGTAACAGTAGGTTTGTGGTTCCAATCCCTTTTCTCAAATAACTTCTCTTTAGTCTTTTAATCTTACAGCACAGGTATTTTTTTCTTCCTCTGAGTATTTCTGTTGGTGGGGTTAATAGTTCATATTCCTGTTACAAGATGTAGGAATTTGACAATTATCTGGAAAGGCTGATGATACTTTACAGTGTCTTTGTACAGCAAATTTTAGTGCCACCTGAGGAGTCTTTGAGCTGAAGTTGTCAGGCTTTAGAGGACTGGTGAGGAGTTCTTTGTGTTGTGCTGCTAATGCTCCTTTAAACTCAGACTGTTCAAATGATGTCATGCGGTGGTGGTCTGAGCAGGAGGTGAAGCACTGTGGCTTTCTAACCCTAAGAGAGGCTACTCTGAGCTAAATTTTAAGCCAGATTTTTGTCATTTTCTCTCTCTGATGTACCTTTAGTTCATGTTTGAGGCAGGGTGTCTGTTTGTTGCTTCCCTTGTATCAGAGGTGAAGTGGCCATTTGGTGACTCACAGAAGCCTTTGGCAGGCTCATTCCAGCTTCCAGAATGGGTTGATGCTCTGGCCTGTAATTCTCCTGGGAGAAGGTATAATAACATATCATTTTCCCTTCCCCCAGTCACCCTACTTGCTGGACCAGTTTATTTTTGAAAAGTATTTCAAACTCTAGGGTAGCTTAAAACACTTCAGCTGTTGTGTTCCCACAAGGACACTTTCTTGTGTGGAGTTGTCTTCCTCAGAAGATGAGGGTTGTTATCTTGGGATAATGCTAACAGGAGTTAGTCAGTAAATCTTAGCAGCTCTATCAAGTGCTTTTTGTTAGATACTCGGAGAAAATGTGTCCCTTAAACATAATCCAGTGCATAGAAAAGATGTGACTGCTGTGGCTTTTGTCCTTTGAGCAGTTTAGGCTGGACAGAAGGGGAAAGAGATCTTTGCTGGGGCAACAGTTACCCCAGAAAGGTGGTGGAACCTCTGTCCTTAGAGGTCTCCAGGACTCAGCTGGACAAAGCCATGGCTGCCTTTGTTGGCAAGAGGCATTTGAGGAGCAGAAGGATGGGCTGGAGTTCTCTGTGCCTCTCTAATGGGGTCATGCTTCTGATTCATTATTTTCTAGCATGTCAGTATTTCATGACTTGAACATGTTAGGGGTATTGATTTATGCCACTTATTGTAGGGTGGTAAGGTAAGAATAATATTGATTAAAATTAAGAGATTGTTACTAATTTTTAATGGAAAGAAAAGTGAGATGTAGAGCAAGGAAATAAGCAGTGCATGTTACAGAAATGGTATCACAGCAGGTTTAGCAGTTCACTGAATTCTTAAAGAGCCTTGGGTGGTAACACTGTGCTGTGGAAGTGCTGACCCGTGCTGTGGGATGGACACCATTACACAGTGTCCTGGGATCCTTTTGCCCCCTCATATCACTCCCCCACCTTCTGGTATTTGTGTTTTTCTTCATCTGCATCTACCCCACCCACGTGTGTCTGAGCCAGAAGGGGGAAGACCTCCTTCTCTTGGAGGCCAAAACTCTGTCAATCTTTACTTTGTGTGGTTGTTTCCAATTTATTTTTTTAATGTCGGTCTCAAAGACCAAAGATTTCTGCCCAAGAACTTCACAGCAGGTGCTTTTAGTGCTCTTTGATCAGTTTTAAACTGATTTCCAAACAGCAGAATAAGAATGCTGTGCCATCTAATACATTGAGCAACTCACTGGCTATGTTAGAGTGAGAAACATGACCCTTTTACAAGTTGCTCAGGTGTGTTTTATCTCCACTAAACACATTGCTGAGTAATTTTTAATCTCTGCTTGTTGCAGCAAGAAAGCAGAGAACAGATACAGTCTCACTCTGTTTCCAGATTAAATACTCTGAAAACTAACAAATAATTCTGTATATTTTAAGATGCATATTGTCTGTTTGGAGGTTGCTTCAGTTGTCTCTCTTGAATTGCAGTGTTTAGTGAGGTATAATACATTTCATCTGATTTAATTGCTAACCTGTAAGTCCAAGTGCCCTGCTTTAAGAATGAGATTTGTACATCAAAAAGCCAATGAGTTGGTAAAGGGGTTGGGACTGTTTCAAGGGTGAATCTGTGACTTGAAAAGAAAAACCACCCCACAAAAGAAAATGTTTTAATAGATGTCAGTTCTTTACACCTTTAGTTTAATGCTATTTTCAAGTTTTCTGTGTCTTTCTAGCACTTGAGCTTCTATGCCACAGGAATGTTAGTTTAATTCTGGTTATTAATTCCATAGCTATGCAAAACTGTTTAATTACTTAATACCATTTTTTAGTATGAAAGACTGAACACATGAACTAGGGAGAAACTATGCAGGGATTTGAACCTAATTGTGTTGATTCAGAGCTGTTGCATTTTCCTAATCACCTGTTTAATTTGGAAGAGCAGATACTTCAGATATTTTCAGGCTCTGGTGTGAAACAGTGGATGTGGGAGTAGTGTGAGGTGTAATGCTTGAAAAATGCCAGGAGTCTGTTTTGTTCTAAGCAAGCTTTGTTTTGGTGTTACAGTTCTGGCTTGTTTTATAAATACGTTGCCTGTGTAAATTTTAAGGATTACTATGTTAAAAGAGCTCCACTCTTTTGGTGGTTTTACTCTGTTTTAAGAACAGAGTAAAGCTTAAAACACATTTTAAGAACGTGTCAGTAACTTGCACGAGCTCTGTGTGTTACTGTGGTGTGGGGACGTGGCGGAAGGAAGCTGATGTTCCGTGTTGCTCTTTGCCTGTGCTTTCTGTGAGCCAGATGAGCTTTGATCCAAACCTGCTCCACAACAATGGACACAACGGGTACCCCAATGGTACTTCGGCCGCGCTGCGCGAGACCGGGGTCATCGAGAAGCTGCTGACCTCGTACGGCTTCATCCAGTGCTCGGAACGGCAGGCCCGGCTCTTCTTCCACTGCTCCCAGTACAACGGCAACCTGCAGGAGCTCAAAGTAGGAGGTACCTGAGCTTTGGGGCAGCACCAGTCTCTGGCACTGCTCGTAAAATACCCTCTGCTGCTTCTGGGGCTGAATGGCTGGTGAACAATCCGCCGATCCTGGTGGGAGCTCTTCCTGGCACTTTGTGCAGCTTGTGGTACAAACAGCTGTGGGAAAGGAAAAGCGGCAGTGTTGGGTCAAACTTGTCTAGCTGGGATGGAGGCGAGTACTCAGACTGTGGGAGAATTTACCTCTTGTACTCCCTATTTCTTTGTTTAGAATTAGTGTGAGGGTGGCCAAGTGTTTTTCAGCATGAGGAGGCTGCAACTTCATGCTGATAATTACCGTGAGAGTGAAGTTTCTAAACTGTTGTCAACTTCGTTGTGTTGTCTGAACTTCAGTGTGGAGTCTGCTGTACAGTGAGCAAGGCAGGGGGAGGGAAGCACTGTGGAATTACACCAAAACAGTTCATTAGCAACAGGAGATAATAAGCAGAATAACCAGAAAATATTTGCAAATCATCTATCTTTCCTTGGTAGCAAAAGCACCCGAGTTCTACTTGGTTGTGTTTGGCTACAAGCAGCGAATTAAACACAGCAATTAATTTAGCAATTTTTTAAAAAAATCCCAATCCCAGACAGAACTCTTGACAGCATTGCAATGTTTGATTGTCTTGCAGATGATGTTGAGTTTGAAGTGTCTTCTGATCGCCGAACTGGAAAACCCATTGCTATTAAATTGGTGAAGATAAAGCCAGAAATATTACCTGAAGAACGAATAAATGGACAAGTTAGTGCCTATTTTCTATACCTGCATCATTTCCATCCTTTACTCCAGTACAGAAAACTGGGTTCATTAAGCATGGGTATTAACTACCTACAGTATAGTTACACTGAAATATATTTCAGTGTGCTCTGATAAAAATTCAGAGGTTCAGTTTGAGCTCTTACTTGGCTCCAAACACTTCTTAGAGCCAAGAGGTGTTCTGTGAGATTGAAAAGTTGCAGTGTGGCATTCCGTGCTGAGTGTGTAGTAGAGGATACTGAGATTCATTTTGTGTTCAACAATGCCACTCCTGAAATGACTAGCAATGGATTTTTTTTTTTTTTTTTGACTGGTAGGTTGTGTGTGCTGTTCCTCACAATTTAGAGAGTAAATCTCCAGCTGCCCCGGGTCAAAGTCCAACAGGGAGTGTTTGCTACGAACGTAATGGGGTAAAGCTTGCGTATTTTACTTGAACTCTTCACTGATCCATCACTGTGGTCTATGAGAAAAAAAAAAACAAAAGAAATGCAATTTAATGTAGACAATTGACACTGCACTGAACTGTGCCGTTTTTGGCCAAAAAAAAAAAGCATGCTTTGGTAATTACTACAAAAAATAATTTTATTTAGACAGTTTGCTTGCTTATATCTGTGGAGAACTTCCTAGAGCCAAATAGTTCTCTTTTAAACTTGATGAAGTTCATGTATCCTTATCTTGAACTTTTAAAGTTTAGAAATTGGCCTTTAAAGATGGCCTTGTACAAAACCTTTCAACTTGAGCTGCTTGTTACAGACTCACCAAAACAGCACGATGGAAAAAGAGTGTTTTGCATGCCATGTATAGTATTGTTGATTTTCTCACTAAATTAAGCAGATATTGTTATTAAAATTGTATTAATCTTTCTTTGAAACAACTATTCTGCAAATAGAGTAACTTTAGTTAATGTTAATTTACAGGAAGTATTTTACCTGACTTACACCCCAGAGGATGTTGAAGGAAATGTACAGCTGGAAACAGGAGATAAAATAAACTTTATAATTGACACAAATAAACAGTAAGTTGGCATTGCTTTTCTGGCTTCATATTTTGTTTTAGTGCTCAGGCAGAATTTATACCTATTCCAAGAACTATTACATTAAATATGAAATATATATATTTCATGTTATATATGAAATATAATTTTTTTTTTTTTCAATTTTGAGTTTACAGTTTGCTCTGTTGTTTTTTTTCTCTAGTACTGGTGCTGTAAGTGCTCGTAACATTATGCTATTAAAAAAGAAACAAGCCCGCTGTCAAGGAGTAGTCTGTGCCATGAAAGTAAGTGATTTTAAGTTTCATTAGAAAATGAAATGCTATTTTGAAGAGTGCTGTTCAAAGTAATATTTAAGTTGTTAAGAGCTGTTAACAGTTTGGGCTGTGGGTGTAAATTGTGTGAAACGGTTTAAACAGCTCATCTTTGATACTGATGCCCTTCTTTACAATGGAAGTTCCATTTATTTCTGTTTATAAATTTCATGTGGCAGTCAGCTGTGTGCACTTGTAAGTGCTGTACTGGGATTCAGAGTCTGTTTTGTGTTTAATAGAACCTGTTAAATGGTTTATTGGTGTGTTCCTATAATGGACAATTAAACACTTTTTTTTTTCTGTTCACAGGAAGCCTTTGGATTTATTGAGAGAGGTGATGTCGTGAAGGAGATATTCTTTCACTATAGTGAATTTAAAGGTGACCTAGAAACCTTACAGCCTGGTGATGATGTGGAGTTTACAATCAAAGACAGAAATGTAAGACGAAATCCAGTAAAACGGAAGCCAAGGTCCTAGGGCATAACTGCACAGCTCTGCTTTCCCCAGCTTTGAAAAAGGGGGGAGGAGGTTCACTGAGCTTTTTTGGGAAATGTCTGTTACTTTCTCTCTTCTCTTTGGGTGTTTGACCTGATTTTGTGCTCTTAGGGTAAAGAAGTTGCAACAGATGTTAGACTGCTGCCTCAAGGAACTGTCATTTTTGAAGATATCAGCATTGAACATTTTGAAGGAACTGTAACCAAAGTAATTCCAAAAGTACCCAGCAAAAACCAGGTGAATTTCAGTAGTTAATTAAATCTGTGCAATGCTGGCTTGATTGTATTGAATTCCAGTCAAACAGGTGTTCCCATTTCCTGGTACCTGCTTGCTGCATAAGCATCATGGCAGAGTAAAGATTTACTCTCTTTTAAAATTGTAAATCCAAAGAGGAAGAGTTAGTGTAGTGGTACCTGGTGAAGTTTGTGTTTCCTTTAATGTTTCGAATACTTGCTGTAAAATCAGGGGTCAGGGCATATCCTTAAAGCAAAAGAGTAGGGAAAAGGGTAAAAATACTTGCTGGGATAAGCCAGATCTATGGATTCTTGTGAGCATTAACAGTTAATGAGGCTTTTGGGCTGGAATGTTTGACTTAGAGGAGTGTTCATGAGCACTTCCATTAAGGTTTTAGGCGAGTCTCTGTTGATGTGGGAAGGTTTGGGGTGTTTTGAAGACTTAATAAGAAAGAACTTGCCTTTTAGAAGTGTTGTGAGTATGGTTATAAATTTCATTCTTGAAATAGAGAGAATTCCTTCAGCAGGATGTGGCTGGGGCTTAAAAACCCTTCAATCCAGCCAGCAGCTCCAAAAGCCTCCTTGCATTGGGCAAGTTCCAGATGAGGAGTGGTGGGAATGGAGCAAAGCCTGAGTGCAGCAGGGTTTGGCAGGAACACTTGTGCTGTTGCAGCCGTGCTGAGCCTTGCAGGTGAGCTCAGCTTTCCCTTGGGTGTTGTGTCCCCAGAGTGATCCATTACCCGGCCGCATCAAAGTGGACTTTGTGATTCCTAAAGAGCTTCCCTTTGGAGACAAGGACACCAAATCCAAGGTGACCTTGCTGGAGAGTGACCACGTTCGGTTCAACATTTCCACCGACAGGCGCGACAAACTGGAACGAGCCACCAACATTGAGGTTCTCCCCAACACTTTCCAGTTTACTAATGAAACCAGAGAAATGGCAAGTATCCATCTCCAAACGTTTCTAATTCTTGAGGGGAAGTGGAGGTAAAACATGAGGTTGGGAGTGTCTTCTACAACAGATATAAAAATCACTTGTGTCTTCTGTTGGCTACTCTGAAATCCAGCTCTCAGATCTGCTGTGCAAACAAAGTAGAAAATTCAGGATTAATGCTCTGCATCTTTGCCTTAAAAGAATAAAAACTCTTTTTAACATTTCAATGAAATTATATTAGGAAATTAGACCTTAGCTGGCCCTCTTGGAGGGGATTGCTGACTGGTTATAGCAGACAGAAGTAATGTAGTCTTGAACTAACAGTTTAAAATTCACATACTTGAGTCTAAATAGGTAACTACTCGTGTTCCTTAGGAAAACTGGAAGATCCTAGGACTACCCTGGTTCAGGCAGTGAAAAGTGTAGATAATTGGAGGAGCAGCTGTGAGCAGCTTTTGGATTTCAAGTTTTTTGGCCAATCTCTGTCTGAGGGTCAAGCAGAAGGATGGTAGAGAGCAGAGTTCTCTCAATACAAGAAACTCTTGGTAGATTACAGGGGCTAAGATGGATGTGCTAATGGGTATTACAGAATATCTTTCATTCCTGTAACTTGGAATGTTGGTTCTGTTCCAACTAGACTGTGACTTTGCCTTCTTTTGCAGTTTGGAGTTCAGTTACAGTGTTGTCACATCAGTGTGCTGTGTATTAGGGACCCTTGGCTTTAAAAAAACCAGAGTTTTGCCTTCAACCTTTGAGATTTTGGGTTTCTATCCTGTAGACTTCTTGTATTTCTGCTCTGGCTACATACACCTGCCTGCCTTAGTTGAGCTGTTATGGGGGTGACACATGTTGGCAGCTTCTAGGAATGTTGGCTGTTTTGCTGGAGTTTGTGAAAGCTATTTAAGAGGAGAATATTCCTAAAGGTGGAAAGTACTTTTGCACTGTCATTCAGATCTCTAAGCTTACCCTGAGACTTGCTAAACTCTGTAATAACTGGTTTGAAGGGAATATGTTAATGAATT
The DNA here is from genome assembly GCA_013397845.1 of Melanocharis versteri. Lineage (NCBI taxonomy): Eukaryota > Metazoa > Chordata > Aves > Passeriformes > Melanocharitidae > Melanocharis > Melanocharis versteri. Next base: position 178,154 of record VZTG01006033.1, read on the forward strand.
CTACCTTAATTCTGCCAGGATCTGGTACTAGGGTTTGGATTTAGCAGTGTGTTCTGTTTATCACTCAGCATTCCATTTCTAGTGGTTATCAGGAAGGTCACTAAACTCCTGTGCAGCATGGGAGTGAGTTCCCATAACACACACCCGTGGGTATGGGAGTCTTGTTTAACAGCTTCTTTATAATTCCTTCGTTTGTGTCTGAAAATCTGATGGTTTTTCCCTTAAACTTCCCTCTGAGCACTGATGCTATTTCCTGTTTTTGTGGGTGGTTGTATGTTTAGTGTGTGTTTGTATGTTGTATGTACTCCTATAGATGATGCAGTGTTTGTAGAGCTGCCCCGTTGTGTTCTCTGGGTGGTGGTACTGGCAGGTTCTTTAACTTCAGGCCTTGGTAGTGGCTTCAATTAATATTCTCCACTCTTCATCACGAGTTAACTTCAGGAATGAGGTGGGAAGAACTTGTCTGCATTTCAGGTTGACCAGGGCCATGAGCACCAGGGTTTGCAAGGAAGGACATTGCCTAAACCAAGTGTTTTCCCAGGGTTCAGGCCTTCCTGCCAGTTCCTGACACGTGGAGCAGCTGCAGACAGATGTCACATATCAGGGATAAAACTGTAATTGTTGGTTTGGCTGTTCCAGGGTGTGATTGCAGCAATGAGGGATGGCTTTGGCTTCATTAAGTGTGTGGACAGGGATGCTCGGATGTTCTTCCACTTCAGTGAGATCATGGATGGAAATCAGCTCCATATTTCTGATGAAGTAGAGTTCACCGTCGTTCCTGTAAGTGGGATTGATGCTCCTGTAAAATCTCAGCATTTAAGGAAATGATGCACAGTCTGTGTATAACCTGATGGATTTATTTTCCAGGATATGCTGTCTGCCCAAAGGAACCATGCCATAAGGATTAAAAAGCTCCCCAAAGGCACGGTTTCCTTCCACACCCAGTCAGAACATCGTTTTGTGGGCACTATAGACAAGGAAGCTACTCCAGCCAAAGCCACTAGCCCAAATAAAGGCAAAGAGAAGGTAATGCTGCTCTTCTGCTTGTGAATATCTGTTCTGCATTCCTGCCACTGCAGACTGAGGCTGCTTCCTTAAAATCTCTGGTCCAACTGTGTTTGAAGCACTGTTTATTCTGTATAGATGTGAACTACAGTTGATGAGAGCAGTCAGTGAAAACTAACTGCTCTGAACAAGATACTAAAAGTATTGTTAATAATCATTAATGATCATACTGTTGTTGAGGATAATTTCCAGGAACATGATGGGGATTTTCTTTCTACCTTCCACTACATAAGATTCTAGATAGAATTATTTAAGATTAAGTTTCTCTTTAAGCCTCTTACTGTTTTGTTATGCTGTTTTAAACAACACCACAATACTTAAAAGTTCCAATAAATGCTTCCTGGAACTGGTGGCAATACTTCATTGCCTATCTGACATCATTTAAAGCTTCTTTCAAACTGAGTTTGGTTGTGGTTTTGAGCAGTTACTGTAAAACCACTGAGACTGCAATGAGCAGTGCTTGAACTGCGTGTAGGGGACTGTTCCTAAAGAGATGCTGATTGCTGAATTCTGACCTCTTGTTTTCAGGAAGCTGAGGATGGAATAATTGTGTATGATGACTGTGGAGTAAAACTGACCATTCCTTACCAGGCCAAGGATGTGGAAGGATCTACTAATCCCCAGATAGGAGATAAGGCAAGAGAATTAAGTGTACTATTGGGAAATACTGTTCTGGGCATTGTGGGGTGTGAGCTTCTCTTTGCCTCTACTTGAAACAAATGGAGGACAAAGCATCTGTGTGATATCACCTGGAATGTTGTGTTTAAATGGGTCAGTCTTCTGTAAGTAAAAAATACCCTCCAACCTGGTGATACATAGATGAAAATAGTGTCTGGCTGTGTAAATGATGATTTTTAAACAAAGAATTTTTATCACTAAGTGGACACTGCTTGTCAAGAGGAAATTAATTGGCACAGAGACTAAGATGGATATTGAAGGGGGAGAATACTCCCTCATGAGCATATTAGCCTGAGAGACAATGGAAAGGGAAAAAGCTAGGAGATCTGGGGGAGCAACAAAACCATCAGGAGCCATTCTAGGTAGTGGTTATTGTTTCTAAAAACTGAAACAAGGAGCAAAGTGAGGCGCATCCCACTGTGGGCCACTGGTGAGCAGCATGGGGAAAGGAGGTGATCCCCATGGACAGAAAGATTCTCATGTTTAAGGGGTGAAAAGCTGAGTGCTGGAGGCTGGCTTGGCTTGCAGGTATCCCGGGAGTGGTGCTGCTCCCTGGAATGTAGGAAATGTCAGTGACTGACGTGGTTATGGGAAAGTAGTGACTAGGAAATGACTTTCCTGGAGAGCCCAGGTACTGCTGCAGAGCTACCCAGCTTCAAACTTAGTTAGTTTGGGGTTTTTTTTGGTGGTGGTCGTGGTTTTCTTTGCATTTTTCTGCCTGGTATTGATTCAGATCCCTCCACCAGGTTGAGTTCTGTGTGTGTGAAGTGAAGAGAACCGGGCTGCAGACGGCTGTTTCTGTCAGGATGCTGGGACGCAACTACAGCTCCAAGAGGCTCTTGGGATACGTGGCAGCCCTGAAAGATAACTTTGGCTTTATTGAAACAGCCAATCATGACAAGGAGATCTTCTTCCACTACAGGTGGGTGACAGTTTTATTATTTGATTGTGTGTCTGTTTAGGGGGAGTGGGAGTGTGTGGAGTTCTGTTGGGTTCAGTGTTAAACCCATTTGCACTGTACACACACAGAGAATGTATATATATATATATATATTTATAGGTATGCTTAGATATCTACAGTTTCATTTATTATCTCTGCTGGACTGGTTCAGGCTTTTCTATTAGTCAGCAGTCCTGGTGTTCTGTGCCTCTGAATCCCAGGCCAAGAAATCCAGTTGTGTTATGTGTTTGAAATGCTTCACTTGCCCACATGGAGATTCCTTGTGAAATGCTGAGGGATTTAAATAATTTCTGATAACTGATGTGGATGTTGGCTGAGCATTGCTGTTGTCATGTAAATAAAGGAAAACTGTTTATTATTCTGTTCCTGTAGTGAATATTGTGGTGATATTGATAGCCTGGAACTTGGAGACACTGTGGAATACAGCTTGTCAAAAGGCAAAGGAAACAAAGTTAGTGCAGAGAAGGTGAACAAAACACATGCAGGTAAGGCCATACCTGGTGTTTTCTGCCTGCAGGGCTCTTAGCACGTGCTGGGGGGTAAAGTTTGTTAATGATCCATTTACAGTTGGAGCTGAGAGCAAGATGGTGCTCACTGTGGGGTGGTCACTGGTTTCCTGAAAGCTGCTGCCTGTGTTTGCAGAGAACAGATAAGCACAGGCCAGCAGTTCTATGCACAGCAGCAATTCTGTGGACTTTTAGTGTCCTCTGCCCTCCTCACTCCGGGTTATAAGGAGAGGCTGAGGGGCAGAACTGGCCAGATCAGTACCTGAACTGATTGTGCTGTACCTCACAGAGGAAAGGTTGCAGGAGGAGGGCAGATGGGTGGGGTATTAAGGACTTGGGGGTGGGGGGAATGCATACTTTAAGATTTTTGGGTGATTAAAGTGAGTAGGGAATGCAGTGGGAGAGAAGTGAAACACTTTGATTTGCTTTTCAAGCTTCATGACCTTAAGTTTCTTAAGGAAAATTTTCCTACTTCATGTATGAAATGTCAGTGTGATTTTAATTTGCTGTCATGCAGTGCAAAATGTTGACTCCTGATCAGTCTGAATCACTCATTTAAACCAGTTTTAAAATAAACTATGATTAAAACATCCTATTCTTCTATTCTCTGTCTCTTTTCAGTGAATGGTATCACTGAAGAAGCTGATCCAACTGTTTACTCTGGTAAAGTAATTCGTCCCTTGAGGAGTGTAGATCCCACACAGACAGAGTACCAGGGCATGATTGAAGTCATGGAGGATGGTAAGATTGGTTCCTTTTAATTAAGTGTTCCTTTCCCAAGTGCACGAGTTGAATGCACTGTAAATAGAGGTGCTGAAGATTTTATTCACACTACAAACTGTATCCATTCTGCTAAGCTGTCTGTAGAAGCAGCGTTTGTAATATTGGAAATCTGAAATCAGGTGGGAAAGGCCTCTCAGTTCTGTTTCATACTTTCCCCCCTAGGTGAGATGAAAGGAGAGGTCTACCCCTTTGGAATTGTTGGCATGGCAAACAAAGGTGACTGTCTGCAGAAGGGGGAGACAGTGAAGTTCCAGCTGTGTGTGCTGGGTCAGAACGGGCAGACGATGGCTGTGAACATCACCCCGTTCCGCAGGGCCACCGTGGAGTGCGTCAAGGACCAGGTGAGTGGCTGAGCACCAGGGCCGTGGTGGGGGAGTAACTGCTCCAGCTGGCACACAGCAGCTGAGAACCACTTCAGCACTGGAATTCAGGGAGTTGTGCCCAAACAGATTGCTCTGGACTGCAGCTCTAGGGAACAGGTGTGGTAACCCAGGTTCTGCCTTACGCCAGACTCTGGTGTGACTTGAGTAAAGGTGAGCTCAGAGCCTGCTGTGGTGCTGAAACATCAGAACCACTGGGCAGCAGTTGATTCTGAAGATTTGGGTTTGAGATGTCCTGGAAATTGCTCTAACTGGTTTCTGCTGAACAGAGTGTTATAAAAGTGTTTGGAAAAACAAACAAAACATGCACTTGCTCTGCTTCTGGAAGATGCTTCTTCACAGCATTAAGCAGTCGGTGATTACAGCCCACCTGAAATGCAAAGGCTGATCTTTGCCCTCATTGCATCTTAGAATGATTAAAAAGTTAAATGCTGCAGATGCTTTCTGTTTTCATAGGTATTGTGCATCACTAATCTCCATTCATTTATGGAGAGGCTGGATGAGTATTCCTGGCTTGTACATGAGTAGAATGGAAAATAGAAGTAAATGGCTTCTTACCCAGTGACAGGCCAAAAAATGGAGTGATTGCTGCTGTGACTTCGGGGTGGAGTCTCAGAGCTTGGGGCACTGCTCTTCTCTGTTTAATACAGCTGCCAGGACGTGAGCAGTTTTCAGAACTTGTTCTATAGACTTTAGGATTTAAATGTGACTTCACAATGCCAGGAAGAGTGCCTGGGTTTCCAGAAGTGTTGTTTCCAGACAGAATGTTCTGATCATTGCAGAAATTGCATTTCCACTTGTATTAGGCACCACAGTTTTGGAGTTTTATTTAAAAATAGTTAAACTACAGTGATGAGTAAGTTGCTGCATCTGTGTGATGCAGAGCAAATCAGTCACCTTGTGATGCGTTGCTTTTCAGTTTGGTTTCATTAACTATGAAGTTGGTGACAGCAAAAAGCTCTTCTTCCACGTCAAAGAAGTCCAGGATGGTGTGGAGCTCCAGGCTGGGGATGAAGTGGAGTTCTCCGTAATCCTGAACCAGCGCACAGGAAAATGCAGTGCCTGTAACGTGTGGCGTGTCTGGTGAGGCTTTGGGATGGAAGGGATTGACCCTGGCACGGTGTGTGCATCCCAGCAGAGCCCTGCAGGCTGGGGCTGCCTGAGCTGGGTGTTCCTGGAGCAGGAGCTCTGGGTTCCAGCCGGCTCCAGGGAGAGCTGCACCTGAGAGCTCCCAGCTCTTCCTAATTACACATGGCTTGTTCTCTTTTTAATCTAGTCTTAAACTCCCCCTGTAGCAGGAATTTGGATAGAGTCTTGCAAGTAGAAGTTAATGATAAGGAAACTGATGGCTTTCCTGTGTGGGTGCTGGCCTCTGCCCAACACACTCCACAGTGCTGCCACCTCTTTCTTGAAGAGCAGCTTTGATTTTTAAATAGAAAACTCACGTTGTTAGGGACTCTTTTCTTTTTGGTGTGGCATTTCTTACAAGTCATGGGTTTGGGGGTTTTTAAACTGTTAACACACTTGAAGAAAAATGCATAATTTGTATTTTGTTAAAGCTTGAGATAGCACTTCAGCAGTAACAGAAAGCTAATGTTTTTGTCTCAAAATTCGGTGTTCCCATCATCTTCAGAGATGTTAATGCTCTGCCATGACAGACTGGCAACTTGCAAGCCTTTATTATGGCAGTTAAATCACAGAATGGGTTGGGTTGGAAGAGAACTTAAAAAACCATCTCATTCCACCCCTGCCGTGGGCAGGGACACCTTCCACTATCCCGGGTTGCTCCAAGCCCTGTCCAGCCTGGCCTTGGACACTTCCAGGGGTCGGGCAGCCACAGCTGCTCTGGGCAATAGAAACGTAGGAAGCACTGGTTAGGTGTGCATGAGGGTAAATACAAGAGGGTAAATACAAGACTTCTGCTCCCTAAAGAACACCCTCAGAGCTCTGGAGAGCACGGAGCTCCTGCTCGTGCAGAGTCCCGTGTGGAAAGCAAGGTTTGGGGCAGGGCCAGGCTGTCAGCCGGGTGTGCTGTCACACAGCATCAGCCCTGCAGTCTGTAACTGCTGTGAATGGCTGTGCTCAGGGCCTGGGGAGGCCTGGGGTGCCTTGCCCAGCTCGGGGGGTGACCCTGCCCTGTGTGTGCTCTCTTGCAGCGAAGGCGCCAAGGCCGTGGCTGCTCCGCGTCCCGATAGACTCGTGAACCGTTTAAAGAGCATCAACCTGGACGATGCCAACGCCCCGCGGCTCACGGTGCTCCGCCAGCCCCGGGGCCCCGACAACTCAAAGGTGAACTGGGGTACACCTGGGGTACACCTGGGGTACACCTGGGGTGCACCTGTGCATCCCTGCAGGGCTGCTCGGCTGGGGGAGCAGCACTGCTGCCTCTGTCAGGGGCCTGAGCTGTCGGCACCTGGTGCCTGCTCCTGTTCTGTGCTCAGCTCTGCTGCGTGAGGCTGGATTGTGTTTGTGCACGCTGCTGTGCCCTGTGTCAGGGACGTGTGCTGTGCTTTCAGAGGAGCACACGAGAGAGAAGCACCCCACTGCTGCCTGTGTTAAGAGCTTTCTGTCTTGGTTCGTCTTGGCTGTTTTAGTTTGCTTTTCATTTATAAACCTCAGAGGTAGCAGCAAGTGAAGTCTGTTTACCCAGACGTGGCTTTCACACAGCATTCTGCCATCTCTGGATAAGCAGGAGGGGAGAAGTGTCTGGAATCTCTGAGGTGTTTTGGACTACAAAGAACACCCCACAGAACCTGTTCTGTTGCTGTCTCTGTTTCTGAAGACAAACATGACTAATTAGAAAGGTGCTGCTTGGGTGGAACAGACCAGGCTGTGCCTCAGAGCCCAGTGGCAGTGCTGGGTGTTCACGGGTGGACTTGATGATCTTAAAGCCTTTTTCCAGTCTAAATGATTTCACGACTGTGTGATGCTGGAGCTAAAAGTTTGTTCTGTTTTCCTTGCAGGGATTTGGTGCAGAGAGAAAGATCCGCCAGGCTGGTGTTATAGACTGATCCCAACCCCACGGCGACGTTGGGCCGCGTGGTGGGGCTGGCGAAGGGTACTGAATATCTCCCTGTTCATCCCTTCCTCCAAATTCTCAGAAGCTATTCCACCAGTTTTAACACCTTCTCATGTTATGTTTAAAATTAAATTTACGAAACCATTTTAAATTTCTGCACAGTTGCATTCTGGAGAACTTTAAGGTGGCGCCTTATAGTATCACATTTTAGAAGCTTGTTTTGAATGGTGCATTTAACGCAACTGGTAACTGCAATCTCCATTGCCTCTGTGAGTAAACATAGACAGCTCTGCTCGGGCAGACCTTGTGGAATTCTGCACTACAGTTATTATGCTTTATCCTTGTTTTTGGCCAAGGTTTATTATGCCTTAGTGCTCAGTTGCATTATCTTCCCTCCCGAGTGGAAGGGAAGACTCATTTCAGCACACTCTGCTCAAATTCTGAGGACCATGTGAGGGTGGAATAAGTTCAGTTTCTATCAGATCTCCACAAACATTCAGATACCTTGAGTTGATGGCCAAATGTTACAGTGTTTTCCTAGTTCATTTAACTTGACTCCTTTAGCCAGTCCTTAGAGCTCAGTGCAAGTCTCTCCCAGGGTCGGTGGATTTTGTAGTGTTCTGGAACAGACAGTGCAGAATTTCATAAGGTTGAGGTGTGCCATCAGTGTGGTAATTTAAATATATTTAAAACAATGCACAAATCTGCTGCTGCTTAGAACACTGCAGCTTCTAAACCCAGTTTCTTTTACTGATTTAAATTTAAAAAGAAAGAAGTTGTGCCTGAAGTGGATACATTTTTTTTGTTCTTTTTGCAGCCGGCACCCAGTGTACTGTAAGAGAATAAATACTTAGGCTTTCCATAGCTGTATTGAGACTTTCATCAAGGTGAATAGTTGATGTCTGTGTGCTTTTTTTTTTTTTTTTTTGGTTTATTTTTTTGTTTTGGTTTGGTTTATTTTTATTTCTTTTTTTTTTTTCCCTCCCCTGCCCCCCTCCCTCCATTTCCCCAGTCACACTTTATCAAGCAAGAAAACGGAATGATTGGTCTAAGTATTACTTTAACCAAAAAGATCAGGAGTTACTTTTCAGAATAGAGGGCAGTACTGTGGTTTGGTTTGGTTTTTTTTTGTTTTGTTTTATTTTGTTTTGGTTTTTGTTTTTTTTTTCTTTTGGTTAATTATTTTGTTTTGGTTTTTTTTTTTTTTTCATGTTACCTCTATTCTCAATTTAGGGTTTTCTTCTCTGGGAGATGCATTATCTTTGTAAAACAAAACATTGCTTTCTCCAATTTTTTTTCTGTTAATGGCAAAGAATGGAAATAGAATAAAGTTTTACTGATTTTGAAAAAAGCCTTGCTGTGCTCAGCCTCTTCTTTCCTCAGTGGAGGCTGTTAGACTTGTGCTGTCCCCATCACAGGCTCGGTCCTGGTGGCAGCTCCAATATTCACACCATCCTGAGGGATTTCTGTGTTTCATTCCAGTTTGCACAAAGCAGCAATCTTCCCCCTAAAGGCCCCATCATCAACACTTTACACTATTTATACCTTATAACAAACACAGCCACATTCCTTGGTTACAAATTACATTACTTTTAATTAGTGTCCAACCCATATTTAGGAGTTCTCTCCCGAGCACGGGAAGGGGATCCGTCCCCAGGCGCAGTTCTCTTCATTTGAGGCCGGGGTCTGTTTGCAGTCGGTGCTCAGTGATCCCCACTGCTGGAATTCCCTTTCCCCAGTTCCTGCTCCCTCCCGGTGGCTCTGACCCCGACGGCCCCTTCCTCTGGGGATTGGGGTCTCCTTTCCTTAAAACCCCAGCCAAGTACAGGGTGCTCGCACTGCAGTTACTTACCCAGAGCTGCGCAGCTCCAGCTACTCATTAACAACTTGAAAAAAAGCACCAAGTTTGACTTGAACCCTTTTCGAATCCCGAGGGGCTGGGTGTCATTCCCAATTTAAAATCCACAGGCTGCGGGCTCGGTGCCGTTCCCCCTTCGGAGCCCCGCGGTTCGGGCTCGGNGCGCTGACCATCCAGCTCATCCAGAACCACTTCGTGGACGAGTACGACCCCACCATCGAGGTGCGCGGGGCCGCGGCCGCGGGTGCGGGAGCCGGTGCGTGCTCAGAGCCGCGGGACGAGGAGCGCGGGGGAAACTGCCCCGTACCGAGGGCTCTGCCCGTNTAGAGCCCGGCTGCGGGTTTGGTGTCGTTCCCTCCCGAGCCCTGTGGTTCGGCTGTGGTGTCGTTCCCCGTCTA
>VZTG01006033.1:188138-210627 GCA_013397845.1 Melanocharis versteri
TACCGGGGCCCTGCCCGTACCGGGGCCCTGCCCGTACCGAGAGCTCTGCCCGTACCGAGAGCTCTGCCCGTACCGAGAGCTCTGCCCGTGCCGGGGCTCTGCCGGTAGCGAGGCTCTGCCCGTACCGAGAGCTCTGCCCGTGCCGGGGCCCTGCCCGTATCGAGGGCTCTGCCCGTGCTGGGGCTCTGCCCGTGCCGAGGGCCCTGCCCGTACCGGGGCCCTGCCCGTACCGAGGGCTCTGCCCGTGCCGAGGGCTCTGCCCGTGCTCTGCCCGTACCGAGGGCTCTGCCCGTGCCGAGGGCAATGCCCGTACCGAGAGCTCTGCCCGTACCGGGGGCCCTGCCCGTGCCGGGGCTCTGCCCGTACCCCGGGGCGGGGGTGGGTGCGCCCGAGGTCCCTGCAGCCCAGCCCAGCCCAGCCCAGCCCAGCCCGGCCCGCAGCTCTGCGAGCGGTTCCTCCGCCGTTCTGCCGCGGGCTTCCTAAAGCAGCCACAGGCAACCAAAAAGGCCCCCGCGGGTCTCTGCAGGGCGTAGGTTCTGCTCACAGTGGGGGTGTTTATGGTACTCTTTTTTTTTCTTCTCCTGTTGAGGTATTTCTTTGAAGCAACAAGAGTTCCGTGTTTTGTAACAAAGGATGGGAGAGCTTAGAGTCTCATTTAGAATGGGATAGTTTAGATACTGTTTAAAGTGTGAAAGTTTGGGTAATATTTAAAATATTATAGTTTTTGATACTGGTAGTTTTTTATCAGGGACGGATGAGAATCACAAAATCCAGACTGGTTTGAGTTAGAAGAGACCTTAAAGCTCATCTCGTCCCACCCCTGCCACGGGCAGAGACACTTTCCACTCTCCCAGGTTGCTCCAAGCCCCGTCCAACCTGGCCTTGGACACTACCAGGGATCCAGGGGCAGCCACAGCTTCTGGAATGGCTGGAAAAGCTCCTCTCCCGCTCCTCCCCGTGTTTTTATTGTTATTATTTTTATTTTTCATCCGTGTACCCCGGGGGGGCAGGAGCAGTTCCGTGCTCACTGCCAGGTGCCGTGTGTTGCAGGACTCGTACCGCAAGCAGGTGGTGATCGATGGCGAGACGTGCCTGCTGGACATCCTGGACACGGCGGGGCAGGAGGAGTACAGCGCCATGAGGGACCAGTACATGAGGACAGGGGAGGGCTTCCTCTGCGTGTTCGCCATCAACAACAGCAAATCCTTCGCTGACATCAACCTCTACAGGTGCAGCTGGGGCTGCCCCACGGGCGGGGAGCACGGGGACAGGGCGGGGACACTGGCAGAATGGAGCAGTGAGGTGCCCCAGTGGAGGCTCAGTTACACAAATGTTAAATCTCCCACTTCTTTCAGAAAGTTTTGTCGCTGTTCTGTGCCAGTGCATAGAATCACAGACAGAGGTGGCTTGGAAGAGAATTTATAGTCCATCCAGTGCCACCCCTGCCATGGGCAGGGACACCTTCCACTGTCCCAGTTTACTCCAAGCCCCGTCCAAGCTGGCCTTGGGCACTGCCAGGGATCCAGGGGCAGCCACAGCTGCTCTGGGCACCCTGTGCAGGGCCTCAGCACCACCTTTAGTCAGTTAAGACTGGGACAGTTTTTAGGGTTGTTGTGTTAATCATATCATCAATCCATATAAACATCTCCAAGGGGTGCCAAGAGAACGGTGTCAGACTCTTTTCCGTGGTGCCCAGGGACAGGACAAGGAGCAATGGCCATAAACTGAACCACAAGTTCCACTTCTACGTGAGGAAAAACTTCCTTCCGTGGAGGGGGCAGAGCCCTGGAGCAGCTGCCCGGGGAGGGTGTGGAGTCTCCCTCTCTGGACACATCCCAAACCCACCTGGACACATTCCTGTGTCACTGCTCCAGGTGACCCTGCCTTGGCAGGGGGCTGGGCTGGGTGATCTGCAGAGGTCCCTCCCAGCCCCAGCTGTTGTGGGATTCTGTGAATCCGATGCCATTTTCAGCTACAGAATGTCATCTCTAAGGAAATGTGTGAGAAATCCAGAGTGGAGTTATCCATGGGCAGAAAATGAAATGTACAGAGTGCTTGGCCATCCTGCTGACCCCTGACGCCCTGCTCACCTTTGATATGTTTTTGTAGCACAAAGTTGTTTGAATACTGAACTAAGCCGGTTTTTATATTTAGAAAATAGTTCCTAACTTTTTTTTTTTTTTTTTAAATTTGTCTTCCTAAAGAGAGCAGATCAAGAGAGTGAAGGACTCGGATGACGTGCCCATGGTGCTGGTGGGGAACAAGTGTGATCTGCCCACGAGAACAGTGGACACAAAACAGGCCCAAGAACTGGCAAAAAGCTATGGAATCCCCTTCATAGAGACCTCTGCAAAAACGAGACAGGTGAGGGGCTCCCCCAGGCTCTGGCTTTTCCTGGGAAATGCAGGAATGACATTTTCCCGTGTGCTTTTGCCTTATTTACAGGAGAAGCATTTTTCAATCCCTTTACACTTTTGAACTTTTATTTCCCCACTCACTCTTAGCTTGAAAGAGTTCTGGGCTGGGCCGGTATAGAAATCACTTCAGACTCATCCTGACTTCCTTTCAAGTGGGTCATGTTGATAAATAACATAGAGAATAAAAAAATTCAACTCCTCTGGAGTTAATAAATAAAACTTAAAAACTAACTAGGAAAAATATATACTCAAAATAATAAACATAACTAAAACCAGTAAATATAGAGATAAAGAGACCTACAGTGGTTTTGTGGAAAATTAGGTAACAGGAAAAATTAGCACATGCCCAAAAAAAAGTTTAAAAAAATCACCTTTACTGTCGAAACATTCAATAAATGCAACCACCAAAAAATCCTCTTAATAAAGCTCCAAAACCATTCAAAAACTTCCAATAAGAAACAAATGCCTGCAAAATAATTCCTAAAAAGTAATACTTATGTCTTAAATAAAAACCACATTTTAATTATAATAAATAAATCCCTTATTGTGAAGTCTCACAAAACACACAGAAGAAAAAGAAACCCAACTACTTTCTACTGCTTCAAATTGTATTAAAAAGTTGATTCCAGCCAATTTCAGCACCATCCACTGTTGGCAGGAGGAGCAGCAGAGTTTCAGCTGCTCTCTGGGGAGTGTCAGGGCTGAGCTCCCTCACCCCAGACCTGCTCGGTGCTCTTGGCTTCTTAATGAGAGCCAATTAGCAGATTATGATTGCAGACAGAATTCCCCAGACTGGACTAATGGGCTTCTCCAAAGCCTCCTTGGCCATGTGGCCGTGTCCAGCCCCGCTCTGCCTGCAGAGGGGAAGGTGCAATTATTGAGCAACAGCCTGAAAATTCTAAAGAGCTGAATTCTAAGGATTCTAAAATGGAGCTGATTAGGCAAGGAGTAGCTTGTTTCCTGCAGGGAACCTCCCTCAGATACAGTTTTCCATGTTTATTTTGATGGTTTTGATGGTTACCCCAGGAGGAGTCAGGAGGGCAAGGAGAGGGTTTGGGACATCGGTGTGAGTTTCCTTCTCTTAGGAGCCACAGGATGATTTGGGTGCTGCTCTTCCTGCAGAATTGTGTCTTTCAAATCCATGAAGGGGCTCTGGGATGGACAGATCAGTGGTTTCAAAAGCTTCAGGGAGGAAAATACCTGACCTTGTGTTTGCATTCAGGGTGTGGAAGACGCTTTTTACACCCTGGTGAGAGAGATCCGGCAGTACCGGATGAAGAAGCTCAACAGCAGCGAGGATGGGAACCAGGGCTGCATGGGATTGTCCTGCCTTGTCATGTGAAAAGGTGAGCTGCAATTCCACTCCTCCGCTGGCTGCTTGTCTCTTTGCCTTCCAGCAGTTGGGAAGTGTGGCTTAGAAATGCTGGTTGCTGTAGGTGGGGTTTTCCCCTTTTATACAACCCATGGATCCCCAGAGGTTTGGATCCTACAATGTATTAATGCTCAAAAAAGAAAAATTCCCCTCTAAGTTGGTGACAAAGCTTAAGAAAAGGAATTTTCATTCACATCACCCTTTTGGCTGATGGGTGGATGGAACAAAACGATCTTTAAGGTTGTGTCCAACCCAAAACATTCCATGATTTCCACTGATTTCGATTGTGTGATTTTCTGTGTCATTCCTTTCTGTCTCCTCTTGGGAAACCGTTTGGCCTGTTTGGAGAATGTGTAACTTCTGAAGAAACACCTTGAAAGAAAGGTGTGCACAGCTGTGTTCCTCAGTGACTCCTGCACAGCTTCCCTCGAGCTGTGCTCTTCTGGAACGTGCTCATTCCAGCATTAACCAAATAAAATGGTGCAAGTAATGAAATCTGAGTTCACAACTGAGGGAAATTCCTTTCAGCAGTCCTTTGAAAGATGTTGCTCATCCCTGTGAGAACAGACAGACCAGCTCAGGACTTGCACTGCTGCACTGCACATCCACCCCAGAGTGGGACAGAGCTAATTAGTGCTAATTGGAGGTGCCTTTCTGTTCCAGATGCCAAGAAAACGTGGTTCAGGTGCAGCTGCTGGACGAGCCTCGGTCTCCTGTGCTGCCTCTCCTGCTGATGCCCTGCAGTGTTTTGGTGCCAGTGGCAGACTCTGGGCACCAGAGTTAATTAGCACAAGGTCCTTTCCGTGCTCCATCTGAAGAGAACATCCATGGCATCTACCTCCCTGCTCAGCTCACGGAGCAGCAGCATCTCTGGATGTGCTGGGATTCTTTTCTCACTGTGTTACCTGGGTTTGTTCAAGAAGAAAACCAGTCACAAAAGTGAATTATAGAGACTAAATGCTGTGAAAAAGATGACACTTTACCTCTAGAGTAAAAGCTAGAAGTGCTGTGTGTCCCCTGTCTGTCGGATTCCGTGCAGTGCTGTCAGAGGAGTGGCACAGAGTAATGTCACCCAGGGCTGTGCCACCAGGAGTGCCCCTGTCCCCTCTCAGATGGGTGTCTGCTCTCTGGGCACCTGTACAGCAAAAGTGCAACATCTCCAGTGCCAGGAGTGCCACCTACCTGATCCTCCATTTCTGTAATAAAAGGAAAACCTTTCCTAACTAAGTGCCTGTTTGCTAAGAAGATTTGAAGTTGTCCCTTGGGTTGAGGAAAACCCCAAGGACTGGAATTTCTTGGGAGCTCATTGTCTCAAGCAGGCAAGTGTGGTGTGGGTCATCTGAGCCTGATGGGATCCTCCAGCAGGAATTGGGAGGCTGGAAGGTCTCTTGTGAGACTCTTGGACAAGGGAGGGGACACACTGCATCTGTGTTTTACTTTCTTTGTGGGTGGAACAGTTTATATTCTGTATTGTTTTCCTGCAGCATTCAGATCTCTTCCAAGTTGGACCAAACCTGTCAGCTGTTCATTTTTAACATGAACTGCCAACATTTCTGGGCAGCTTCTCACTAATTAATCTGGTAACTGGGGGTTGCTTTGGACAGCTGCT
Source organism: Melanocharis versteri (assembly GCA_013397845.1). Classification (NCBI taxonomy): domain Eukaryota; kingdom Metazoa; phylum Chordata; class Aves; order Passeriformes; family Melanocharitidae; genus Melanocharis; species Melanocharis versteri. Next base: position 193,537 of record VZTG01006033.1, read on the forward strand.
ATTCAGCTCTCTCTGTAACTTGCAAATTGTTTTATTCCAAATTATTTTCTTACCACAGACTGTAAAGAGTCTCTTCAAAATGTCTCTGGACTGTAAAATGTAGTTGGAGTTTCCTTGTCAGGGAAGGAGTGTGGGGGGTTGGGGTTGGCTCTGTCGGGGCTGCAGAAAGTGGCTGCCCCATCCCTGGCAGTGCCCAAGGCCAGGTTGGACAGGGCTTGGAGCAAACTGGGGTAGTGGAAGGTGTCCCTGCCATGGCAGGGGTGGAATGAGATGAGTTTTAAGGTCCTTTCCAACCCAAACCATTGTGGGATTCTGTGATGGAGGGGAGAAGGCCGAGAGCTGCCACAGACTCCTGAGCCAGCTTCTGATTGCAGCATCCTTGTGAAATGAGGAAGGAAATGAGTTCAGTGGTGGCTTCACAGAAGGTGTGGGACAGATTGTGGGAGTTCTGGGCTCGCTCTGACAGCCTCCAGCTGAGGGAATTGTGAGCTGAGCGAGTTCTTCCCAGAACAAAACAGCCTCCCCTGGTTACCTGGGCTGCCCAGGTGTGGTCCCTGCTGCAAAACCTCCAGTGCTCCTTGGAATGCCCTGTCCTCCCCAGCTCCTGCTGCTGCTGGGACTGGGCTCTGCTCCTTGTGCTCAGGCAGGAAAGCTGAATTCCCAGCTCCTCCGAGGGAGGAGGAAGGAGCCTTCAGCCAACAGAGGGAGCGTTCGGTCAGTGCCAGACCAGTGGAGCAGGGGAATTGCAGGAGGCTCAGTTTCAGTTTGTTGGTGTCAGTCACACATCTTAATTTGGAGTGCTCAATTTCAAATGGAAAATTAGAATAGTTAGAAGTTAGAAATCAGTAAACAGAGAAGAACTTCTTCCTTTTAATATTGCTTCCTTCACTACTTACAGTCTCAGTTCTCTTCTGGGAATGAAGAGGATCAATCTGCATCATATTTTCTTTATCTGTGATAATCCTTATAAATACTTTCTTCAATTTTTTTTAACTCTGATTGATGTGACACTGATAAGAATTAAACCCACAAAAATTTTAACATGAACTATTCTTTCCCAGCAATACACCCAGTGGTGGGCAGAATTGTGAGGACCACTGCCTGTGGCTCGGGTTCAGTTTGTTTGATGCTGCCCAGAGCAGCTGTGGCTGCCCCGTCCCTGGAGGTGTTCAAGGCCAGGATGGAGCAAGCTGGGATGGTGAAAGGTGTCCCTGCCCATGGGGCTGGATGAGCTTCCAGCCCAAACCATGCCATGGCTGGTCTCATGCTGCAGGTTAAACGTGACAGAGCTGCCACTGCTGCACGGCCAGGGCTGGGAAAGCTTTGTGTGGGGAAGGAAGAGTTTTCTGTGAAAGCCTTCCTGTGGCAGGAGAGGAGGGTCTGCTCCTGAAGAGATGTGTGACACACGGGCAGCCAGTTACTAAAAACACCCTGGGAAATGAGAAGAAGCTTTTGGGATGCACAGCTGGTCACGTGGAGCCAGCAGGAAGGAGCAGTGTGGAGTTTGTGAGGACGCTGAACGGTGACATTCCATCATCCAGGTCTGTGGATGGGGTTTGATTCCTTGGGAAATGCAGGAGTTTTGTTTCCTGGCCAGCAGGATTGCTCAGAGCGTGGCTGCCTGTGGCCATGGGAAGCCTCTGGCATTTGATTTGAAGGCTGTGTGGTCAATCTGGAGAATTATTTGGATGGAGGTTTGTCACAGCAATGCTCCACGCTGCCCAGCCTGCTCTGCTTGTCATTAACATGTACCAGCTGTAGCTCCAAAAGCTGGGAATTCTCAGAAATGTGTGGAAACTGACTGGAAAATGCATCTGCTTTCTCTTTGCTGTTCCCTTTCTCTTGGACTCTATAAAACCTGAAAAGGGAAAAAGCCCTGGTGAGGATAGGTCTGTATTAGTGTCACCTTTGGAACCTTTAGAAGGGTTTTTAGGATTTTTTCAGTTTTTAGGATGCTGCAGAGCTGACCTGCACAGGTGATACTCCCATCTCCATCAGTGTAGTTCCAAATCCAGCAGAAAATACAAAATCAGGGTGTTGTACTAGTCAGGAGTGTGAACTGAACAGCTGTAATTTGTTTCCAGCTGTCTCACAGAGAACTCTGGGTTTGGTGGCAGCCCAGAACTGGAAGGACAAAACCCTGTGAACTTTTGGGAAAATTATTTAGAAGATAAGCACAGAAGGTTTTGCATAAGGCAGGTCCCTGGAAAAGGTGGTTTGGTAGATTTGGTCCAAATATTGTTATTGAGAACAGCACAACTCTGCACTAGTGCCAAGCTGATTTCACTGTCCTGACTGGGCAGAACAGACATGAATAACTTTGAGGTAAAATATTAAAAAAAGGGGAAAGCTCTTGTACAGAACTTCCAAGTGCCAATGAGTGTAATAAATGTTTCTGTTGCTGTGGCTGAGCACAGCTCTGCAAGGAGCCAGTGAAACTCTGTGGTTGTTCCTCTCCATGTCCCCACTCTGTGATCTTGTTCAAACAACTGCTCAGATTCTGTCCTTGTCCGTGGCAGGACTCTGGATTTTAACCAGGATGTTTAAGCTGCCATAATTTTTAGGACACCTCAGACTTAGAATTGGATTTCAAGCAGCCTCAGGCCTATGGGGGAAGGAGAGCAGTGGAAGTTTGAATTACATTCTGACCTGTCTGTGCTCCTCAAATCCCCAAACCTTGGGTGTGTGCCTGTGTGTAACCCTCAGGATGGTCTGGAAGTGTTGGGATTTGGACTTTTAACCCAAGGGCTAATTTGTTGTTACTTCCTTTAATTATTTGCTTTCAATAATGCATCTCTTTTGGTTTGAATTGAAGTAAATTATTTTGCTTCTTAAATAACGTTTTTAAAGAATAAACTTTGAATTCTTTGGTTGTTTTCTTTGGGTTCTGGGCACAGGATCCATGAGTGGGTTACAGAAAGTTTATCACAGTGCCCTCTGCTTTGTCTGTGGGGTGGGGTTTGCTGCAGTTGTCACTTCTGTCGTGGGGCAGGGTCAGCTCTATCTCAGATGTGCCCTACAACACCAGTGAGCAGTGAGAGTGGCCTTGAGACCTGCCACAGACTTGGTCCAGAGTCCAGTTTTAATGACTTCACCAATCTGCCTCTTGCTGCTGCTGAATCTCCGTTTGCAGTGGGGTCCCTCATGCTGGCATATAAAAAAAAAGGAGAGGGAAGCTTCTTAACTTGATATTCCAATGGCAAAACCAGCTATTAAATTACTGCTGTGCCCAAATCATGCTCTGTTAGGCTTTTAAATTGCTTGATTCAGTTTTTTTAAATACTTCCCTGTGGGCTTTCCTCTTTCAAGAAAGCAAATTGTGTCAGACCACACAGTCAGTAAATGTGCTTCAAGGGTATTTCTCCTCAGACCTTGTGTCAGGCATCTGAAACCTGGAGTCCAACCTGGGTTTTGTGCCAGGAATTTAAAAACAGACCCCCAGGAGCACACAGCTCCTGCCACTGTAGCCCCAGCAGTCATTGCCTGCTCCCAAAGGATTCATGCCCTGGGTTTGGGTGGGTGCTAAAAACCCGAGGGTTTCTCAGCTTGCTGGGGAGGTTTTCCTGCAGTGGGTTTGCTCCCTGCACAAGCGAGCTCCCTGCTGAGGAGCTGATTTTGGCTGTGCCCTGGAGCAGAGGCTGACCCAGCAGCCCTGGGGGATCTGTGCAGGGGATGGCTGAGAGCAAGGTGGGGAGAGAAGGATTTGCTGAGGGTTTCCCCAGCGCTGGGTGAGTTGATCAAAGGCCCAGCACAGCCAGGAGTGCCCTGGTGAGATCCACGTTATCCCCTCCTCCTCTTCAGGAATTTAAACCATTTTCTAGCAAAACTTGCCCCATGGCCTCTGTTTGGGCAGCTGCCCCTCTGCTGTGGATGCAAAGCTGGAGGAAGATCCTGCTCAGTAACCCAAGCTGCCAAATTTCTGGCACGTCCAACCATTTTCCCTTGGCTGGACCTGGGCAGAACGAGGGCAGCTCACAGGTGAAAGTGGGGGGGTTTAGAGCCACTCCAAAGTCTCTGTGTGTGAATCACTCACTTTCCAGCTGAAAAAGAGTGGGAAGACAGGTTGTTTGTGTCAGTCCTTGAGTTTGCACAGGCCCTGGATCTAACTTTAGCACAGCATGCCCAGGCTTTACTCAGATTTCCACCGTGAGCCCCCTCAAGCTGACCCCGCTATTAAAAAAGCTGAGGGATCAAGAGACGATCAAGATCCTTCTCCTGAGGAAGATGACCTCTGTATCCTAAAGGTTATTTTTGGTTTCAGATGTGAATCCCAAGAACTTGATGCATCCAGGAAGGTTAAGGGCAAATATAGCCCTTGTGGGAAAGTGAATGAGCAGGAGCCAGGTTTTATGGACCTTGAACGAAACAGTTAAACAATAATGTGGTGTGGGGACTCTCAAACTCAGGGATGGGTGAAAACAAGAAGAATTCAGAACCTGAGGATTTTATCAGCATGAGAGGGAGACCAAAGCTGTACCAGCATCCCAGCTTTGCCCTGGTGCTGCTCCTCTGCAGGTTGGAGGAAGTGAAATTTATATTGTTGAGGAGTAACAGGGAAGTGGGGGTAAAATTCCCTAAATTCTGGAGAATTTCTCAATTGTCACCCAGCATGTTTTGAAGTTGTGCCCATAAAATAGTGGGCACCTTTCTTCCAGAGAGTTTCTGGATGTTTTGGAACTTATCTCAGCTGGAGATGCTGCGCCAGGTCTCAGCTCACCTCACTGCACTGGCTGTGCCACAAGATTCCTGTGCTCCAATGGGCAAAATCCATGGCTTGTTATTTCCAGCTCTGTATTTTATGCAGGTGACTCTCTCACCTATTCCAGCCTTATCCTTGAACAAGACCTTTCCATAGCTGTTCCTGCAGAATACAGCACAGGAACGTCTTGGATGCACATGAAATTCCAAATGTCGTCTGTTCTGGGTGGTTTTTCTGTCCCCTCCAATGCTATGACCAAAGCCAGCCTTTAAACCAGAGCCAGACTGTGCCCAAATGCTTTGTGCTATTCCAGGGCAGTTTTTCAATGCCATCAAGAATCAAAGCACGAACAAACAGGGAAAGACTCTGTTTCACATCAAAACTACTTTATCCTCCTGTTATCCTCCTATATTGACCTGTTCAGCTTCACCACTTCCCACCAGGAACCTGAATCAGAAGCTCAGAGTTACTCTGGCAACACTCAGGACACAACAAATTCTGGCCTTTTTCTTCACACAGGAGGTGTTTTCCAGCTGCAGGTGAGATCTGGAGAAGGTTTGAGGACCTAAAGGAGGGTACAGCCCTCAATGCCAATATGCTGGAAACAACCTGCTTCAAATGAAGCCAGGAGGTGCCTCCCAACCTGAGAGCTGCTCTGCCAGAGCCAAGCCACGTGTGCAGCTTCAGGCAGGGGTTCCCTGACCCACCTTGGGCTGGGCTGAGAGCTGCTCTCTGTCAGACACACCTTGGTGGTGGCTCACCACGCACAGAACTGATTTTCTGATCAACACTATGACACCAAGCTTGATAAAGTACAGGGCTGAAAAGCTCAGGAACAAACTGTGAATCCTTGCACCTTCCTTTTATTTGTTGGATTCAGCTGGGGAGAAGTGAGGACATCTGGGCAACCCTGTTGGTAAAATCCAGGCTTTCACACAGGCCCCTCCCTCAGGAAAAATCTCCGAACAGCTCAGGTGAGAGCACATGGTTTGTACCTATCCACAGTCCCTGTTCTGATCGGGAATTTCCTCTAAACCTTTGATTCAGCATAGAAGGCATCAGGTTTAATCTCTCTTAAAAGACTGACTTCCACAGACCACCTTAGAAAGGTGCAGCTGCCCTGAAAAGCAGAAGTCTGGCAGGACACCAAGTGACACTCCACAAAATGTAAAATGCAAGCCTGAATTAAAGAAAAAGATTAGTTAAATTCGAGCCCTGCTTTCACTTGTTTCAGTGCAAGTGCTTTTGGCTGCACTTTAAATAGTCCCACAGTTGATCTCCACTCTCCTTTTAGAGTGGGAGAGTCTGATTACAGGGAAGGGAAAGCAGTAAAATTAGTGTCGGGCTGCCAGGCAGTCACTTGGCCCCTCATACTCGAGGACACTAGGGTGTTATTGAGGCTCTGCAAACACTGCTACGATGTCCCGGGTGAGAATTCCAGGTAGGTCTGAAAGCCAAGTGTGAGCCAAGGAGCCACAGGGCAGGTTCCAGGCCCACAGTCTCGGAGATTTGGATGTGTGATGTCCAGGGGACCTCACTGGGGCCTTTGGGCATTGTTCTTCCTGTTTTTGGATAGTGCAGTGAAGAAATTGTGTTATTGTTTAAATCTTGCTCTGCTTGTACTGAAGGAAAATATTATCTCTCCTGCAGTAATGTGTCCTGTAATGACACCATTAAATCCCTGAGGAAGGGCTCAGAGGGATTTCAGGAATCTCTGGTCAGCCTGGTGAAGCCCAGATGTGGGGAGCTACAGCCCCGAGGGGATGGCAGCAGGAGCAGGGCCGGCCAGGCTCTGCAGGACAATGCAGAGGGACATGTGACAGGTGACAGCAGCACCAAACGGCCCTGATAGGAGCGTGTTTGGAATTGCAGGGCTGTGGTGTGAGAGACGCTGTCCCAGCACATGAAGCTGGTGTTAAAGCCTGGTCCTGCACCATCAGTGGGAGGTCGTGAACCTTCCTGAGTGTAATTTTCATCCACTAAAGACGTGAAAGGTCAAACTAAACATTTCTGGGATGCTTTGTTGGCAAATGAATCTGGGGAGCCAGAATTCCGGAGCGTGTGATCTGCATGCTGGGAAGCTGGCAGCTGTGATGCCAGAGCTGCAGCCTGAGCTGCTGGGTCAGATGGAAACGGCAGGGGCTGCAGCCTCAGAGTGCTGCTGCCACCCTGCCCGAGCAGCAGTGAGGGTCTCACTGTGCCGTGTCTCAGCTGTCTGCTCCTGTCAGGGAATACGGGGAGCTGTGACACAGGGGGATGGAACTTGGCATTTCTGAAATGATCACCCATCCTGAGGGCCACAAAGGAGGGCGAGTCAAGGGCAAAAAATAGCAAAGCCTGGTGCTCCGAGTGTCCGGAGTATCTGCTTGCCCGGTCAGCAGGAGGGGCTGTGCTGCCCTCCCTGCGCTCCTGCTGCATCCCTGCAGGTGCAGGGAGAGCCCTTCCAGGCCAGCTCAGCCCCAGCACAGGACTGGCACCTGTCAGCCTCTGGTGGCGTGGAGTGAGAGGATCTGGGTTCTAGAGAACGCTCCGCCTGGGGCACTGCAGGGAAAGCAGAGACTGTGCCAGGCAGAAGCTGTGCCAGAGCCCTGGGTGGGATGGACCTGCAGCGGGTTTGGTTCCACGCTGAGGCACCACAGAGGCTCTGTCATGGAACAGGCAATGCAGAACTTCCATCTTTGCATTCCTCAAAGTGACAACTTCTCCTCCGCCTTTCTTATTCTCCTTCCAGTACCTAAAGGGGCTACAGGAAGGCTGGAGGGACTTCTCACAAGGGCAGGGAATGACAGGACAAGGGGGAATGGTTTTAAGCCAAAGGAGGGGGGGTTTAGATGGGATATTGGGAAGGAATTCCTCCCTGTGAGGATGGGGAGGCCCTGGCACAGGGTGTCCAGAGCAGCTGTGGCTGTTCCACCCCTGGAAGTGTCCAAGGCCAGGCTGGACAGGGCTGGGAGCAACCTGGGACAGTGGAAGGTGTCCCTGCCCATCAGATGAGCTTTAAGTCCCTTCCAACCCAAACCATTCTGGCGTTCTATGATTCTTTTATATGTAGAAGAAGTGGAAGGCTTTGGCTAAACTTGTACTTTGCTAATCCCATTTTAATGACTGATGAGATGATAAGGCAAAAAGGCTCAGATTTTGAGGGGCTGATCACAACAGCTTTTTTTTTGTCTCTGTTTTATCTCAAACAGCAGAACACAAACGTGAGTATTGCTGGGTTTCTCTATGCTCTGCCATGTTACTGCCTAGACATGATCACTGGAACCAAGCAGCACTTACATGATCATGGTGATCCCTCAGCAGCTGGGGAAATGCTATTTCCTGGCAGTGCCAGCTCTGCCCCTCGGTGTCACACGGAATGGTCCCACCTTTTGGTCCTTTGATACAGCACCAAAACATGCAATTTGTTCAATATCGTCCTGGCACCCTGAGTACTGGTGAGAGCCATCTGTCCATTCTGCTTTGGTCCCCACCTGTGACCACGTCCTGTGTGACACTCGATGGTGAGGTCCATCCTTGGGCACCAATCCTCTCCCTGCTTTGTGTCGAGCTGCCAAAACCTGCTGTCAGTGCCCCTGTGCTGCCATGCAAACATCTGCTTCTTGTTTTATGGTGTTTTGTTGGAAGTGGAAGGGCTTTTAACCTTCCATGTCCTCCTCCATAAAGCTCCAGCCAGCCCTGTGTCAGTGGTGACTCTGGCACCTTTGCAGCACGATGCACGTGGTGGGCTGGGAGTGCCCAGCTGCCCTGGGATGGTGGGAGCCGAGTGCTCGGGCTGCCAGCTCTGCCCCCATCCATACCTCTGTCTTCCCCCTGACTGCTGGAACAAGTGGATTTCAGGCTCCCTGGAGCTGTAAGGGCTCTGCCAACTTTCCCCTCTTCCACCCAGTGCATGCTCCCATAACTGCCCTTCCCAAGGACCTGCTTCTCTCTGGGCCTTTCCGCAGCACCCTTGGACTGTATTTACTTTTCCTGCTGTACTGGGGTACCAAGGTATGTCCCCAGCCCACCAGGTGTGGCCCAACCTTGCTGCAAATTTGGGAGGTGGCTCAGAGTCTTCTCTGGGGTGTGGGGGCCATGAGGAAACGGCAGCTGAGCACGGAGCTGCCTGCAAGGGGCACCTGCCTGTTCCAGTGGCTGGGAATCACCTCCCTGTGGGACACTGAACTCCTGCTCTTTGCAGAGATGGACGAGTCCATGCGCTCCTTCGCCGAGAAGATCTTTGCCTCTGAGGTGAAGGATGAGGAGACCAGGGGGGAAATCTCTCATTTTGACGTGGAAGAGATCTGCCCCATCTCCCGCCAGGAAATGAAACTGTACATGATGCTCCAGGAGACCAGTGCCACGGCGGAGAAGCGGTGAGTTCCCGGGAGCCTGGGCAAGGACAGGAGCACAGCCTGCACCTCCTGGCCAGAGCAAACGGGGGGGTGTAAATCAAGACCCTTGGGCACAGCTTACCACACCTGTGGGATAAATCCTTGATAATCCCAGGGCATCTGTCAGGTACTCCAGGATTTCCTCTCCAACTGTTTCCACTGTTGGACAGAAAGACACCCTTGGCCTGTTCCCTGGGTGTCAGCACAGCAATGACCACAGAGCTGCTGAGAGGGGAGACTTGGGGACTCTGGAAAGATGCAACTTCCAAAGCCTGTGGCTACTTTGTGTGCTGTGGCCTGTGCTTCCGGCAGTGCCTGTTTAAGGTGCTCAGAAATCACCAGTGAGCTGATTTGTGGTGTGCTCAGAAATCACCAGTGAGCTGGTTTGTGCTGTGCTCAGAAATCACCAGTGAGCTGGTTTGTGATGTGCTCAGAAATCACCAGTGAGCTGGTTTGTGTCGTGCTCAGAAATCACCAGTGAACTGTTTTGTGCTGTGCTCAGAAATCACCAGCGAGCTGGTTTGTGCTGTGCTCAGAAATCACCAGCGAGCTGGTTTGTGCTGTGCTCAGAAATCACCAGTGAGCTGGTTTGTGCTGTGCTCAGCTGGAACGTGGCTGAGGGAAGTGCCCCTGGCCCTGCACCTGTGTGTGACCATGGAGAGGGGCTGTTTGCCTGAGCCTTTGCTCCGCAGCAGGAAGAAGCTGACCCGCATGAAGACGATTGCGCTGGCAGTGCCCGTGGCTCCGATGTCTGCACCCAGCCAGGCTGTCACTGGTGAGGCCAACTCCACCCGCCCCCAGCAGCAGACTGTGCCTGACTTCCAGCGGGTGCAGATCACTGGGGATTATGCCTCTGGGGTAGGTCCTTCCATGGCTGCTCCCTGCCCATGCTGGTCACCCCTCTGGTCCCTGCCTGTCCCCCAGCAGTGCCCAGTGACACAGGAGTCTGTACCAGCTGCAGTGGGGAGGGTGTCTCCCAGCTCAGCCTGTGCCTCACAAGCATCTGGGGGTGCCCTGCTGCATCTCTGGAGGATGCAGAGCTGAATCCCTTTGCAGGAGCCATGGGGTGCTGCACATTCCCATGGGATACTCCAGGGAGGGCGTGGCAGGGTGGGCTGTGCTCGCTCTGTCACATCCTCCCTGCCTGCTCACAGCCCTGTCTGGCTGAGGTCCGTGCACATCCAAGGATCCCAGAACGGCTGAGGGAGGTCACTGAGCCCCTGGCACAGGCAGGGTCACCTAGAGCCAGTCAACCAGGACTGTTATCATATCCTGTGCTGATCCTGCCTCCCTCTCCTCCTCAGCCCCCTATTACATTTGTGCTGCTTGTAAGAACAGCCCCTCTATGCTGGAGGGGCTGCTTGGCCTGGAGCTGCATAGCGGAGGGGATCTGGAAATCCCTCCCTGCTCAGGCACTGAGCACATTCCCCCTGCCATGACTGTCCTAGCTGGGAGTGCTGGTTTCCCAGCCTGCTCCACTCCAGCCTCTTCTGACTGCCCTAAACACTTGTCTGTGTAGTAAATCAAAAATCATTGACACACAGGGTCAGTGCATGTTGTTGTTCCTGCTTCAGTTTCAGCCCGGGCTCCAAAAATAGCTTTAATGTTTTGCCCAGGCCTGGCTTCCATTTCAGGGCCAATTACTGATTGCAGTGAGGACTGTAAGAGGGAGTGACATTGGAATTCACTGGTTCTGGCACCAGGAGCTTTGCCATGCCTGGGTCTCTGCCTATCATCCCTTCCTTGCCCTGCTCAGGCAGAGCAGTGGGACATTGATATGATACAATTTGATATATGATATGATGAAATATTTGATATGTGATGAGATATATGAGATATAAGATATGATATGATATGATATGAGATATGATATGATATGATATGATATAAAAAGAAAGTTAGACAGGGACTTTTTACAAGAGCACGTAGCGCCAGGACAAGGGGGAATGGCTTCCCACTGCCAGAGGGCAGGGTTAGATGGGATACTGGGGAGGAATTCTTCCCTGTGAGGGTGGGGAGGCCCTGGCACAGGGTGCCCAGAGAAGCTGTGGCTTCTCTATCCCTGGAAGTGTCCAAGGCCAGGTTGGATGGGGCTGGGAGCAACCTGGGCTAGTGGAAGGTGTCCCTGCCCATGGCAGGGGCTGGAACAAGATGAGATTTAGGATCCCTTCCAGCCCAAACCATTTTTTGGCATTTATCTTGCCGCGACCAAAACCTCCCTCCACCTGAGTGCAGCAGGGTGTCTCTTGGACACACCCGTGTTCCAGCGCTGTGGTTGCCTTCAGCATCACCTCCCTTGCAGGTGACAGTGGAAGATTTTGAAGTGGTGTGCAGGGGCCTGTACCGGGCGCTGTGCATCCGGGAGAAGCACATGCAGCAGTCGATGCAGAGGTTCCCCAAGACGCCCTCGCAGTACCTGCGTGCCATCGAGGGCGAGCCCTGGAAACCAAGTGACATTGGCCCAGGTACATGCAGGCACCCCAGGGGCCTCCTCCAGCCTCAGCACGGGGCAGGGCTCAGGAAAGGGCTGTGGAAGGCACTTGCCCAGGCCCCCTCCTTGGTGTCACACTGGTGGGGTGTCCCTGCCCGCTGTGTGGGGAGCAAGGCAGGCCTGGGAGGTTTGGGCTGGCAGCATGATGGAATTCTCCTTTTGCTGCAGTGTTCACCCCGCCAGCGAAGGATGGACAGGATCCCTTTGACACTGGGAACCTCCCCGAGGACCTGGGATACCATGTGCAGATGAAGGATGGGATAGTTTACGTCTATGCAGACAAGGCAGCGGCTGAGAGAAATGAGCCGAAGGACCTGCCCTACCCCAGCCTCGAGCACTTCATAGATGACATGAACTTCCTCTTGGTCCTGATTGCACAGGGGCCTGTGTAAGTGCACAACCCACCAGGTCCTGCCTCAGTGGGCAGAGGGAGGTCAGGGCAGCCCCCTCCCCTTCCTGGGAAAAGGGAGGAACCCGCTGAGGACACACCTGGCTGCCTAAGTGTCCTCAGCCCTTGTCAGCCCTCTTGACTTGGGTTTTAAGCAAAGCAGCACTCAGAGGTTGGAGACAGGACCTGCAGGTAGGCTCCCAGCTGGCCAGCCTTCCTTCAAGCTCTGTAATAGAGCCAGGGGAGGCACCTTAGGGAAGCAGGGCTCGCCAGCACGAGCTCCTCCACCCCAGGTGGAATCTGTGTCCCCGTGCTGAGGGGTGAGGAGCCCAGTGACTGTTCTGCCCTTTGCTCTCATCAGGAAGACCTACACTCACCGGCGCCTCAAGTTCCTCTCGTCCAAGTTCCAAGTGCACGAGATGCTCAATGAGATGGAGGAGATGAAGGAGCTGAAGAACAACCCCCACCGGGACTTCTACAACTGCAGGAAGGTAAAGGGCAAGGCTAAGAGCCCCAGGGACCCTGGAGAGGAGCTGTCATGGTGCCTGCCCCTCCCTGGGAACTGGAGCTCCATGTCTGTAGCAGCAGCATTGCTCCTGTGAACGGGAATGTGCTGCCTGCCATGCTCTTGGCAAAGTTGTGGCCTCTGGCTGTGTTCACCTGCTGAGCTGGGCCCTGCTCCCCACACAGTGTGCTCATCTGAGGGGCTTGTTCACCTCCCTGGGGTGGTACACGAGCATCCCAGCTTGAAGCTGTCCCTCTCTTTTCCCAGGTGGACACGCACATCCACGCTGCAGCCTGCATGAACCAGAAGCACCTTCTGCGTTTCATCAAGAAATCCTACCGTGTGGATGCTGACCGCGTGGTCTACAACGCCAAGGGCAAACAGCTCACCCTGAAACAGCTTTTCCAGCAGCTCAAACTGCACCCCTACGACCTGACAGTGGATTCCCTGGATGTCCATGCTGTAAGTGGTAGGACATTTACTGTAGGATCACTCTTGGGTCACTCTCGCCTCCATGGCTTTTCCCTTCCCTGTGCACCCACACTTGTTGTGCGCATTAACATTTGTGTCAGGGTGCAGCAGCTCCTGGTGTTCCCATGTTGGGTGGTTTGGCTCAGTCCCTGCTCTCTGCCAAGCCGTGAGGGCAGTGTTTGAGCCTGATCTCCGTGCCCCAGGGCCGGCAGACATTCCAGCGCTTTGACAAGTTCAATGACAAGTACAACCCCGTGGGGGCCAGCGAGCTGCGGGACCTCTACCTGAAGACGGAGAACGCCATCCACGGCGAGTATTTTGCTACCATCATCAAGGTATGGAGAGAGGGGAGGAGAACAGGGCGAAGCTGTGGGGCTGCTGTGGCTCCCCTTGCCATGGGGTGCTCTGGTTTGCAGGAGGTTGGCTCTGACCTGGAGGAGGCCAAGTACCAGCACACGGAGCCCCGGCTCTCGATCTACGGGCGGTCGCCTGAGGAGTGGGCCAAGCTGGCCAAGTGGTTCAACACCCACCGGGTCTACTCCCCCAACATGAAGTGGATGATCCAGGTCCCCAGGATTTAGTACGTGCTGCAGGGCTGAGGGAGCACTGTGCCTTACAGATTCCTCGTCCCTGAAAGGGTTTGGGGACAGTGGGCCGTGTTGTCCCTCTGGTAATCAACTAATCCCTGTCTCTGTCCACAGTGATGTGTTCAGGTCTAAGGATTTCCTCCCCCACTTTGGGAAAATGCTGGAAAATATCTTTATTCCTGTGTTTGAGGCAACCGTCAATCCCCAAGCCCACAAAGAGCTGAGTGTCTTTCTACGCCACGTGAGTGTCACCTGATGATGTTGTCAGGTGTGGGGAGAACTCACACTCCTGTTTGTGCACAAGAAATGGGGTATTGGCCCTGACACAGAAAATGGCATCAGCGGGCTCCTGGTCCTTCAGCCTCATTCTGTGAAAGGGAGGGTGTGGCCAGTAGCGCGGGGAGGGGTCAGACTCCCTGCGCTGGCTGCTGTGGGGCTGCGAATCGCTGCCCACTCATCTCCTGGGGAAGGTGTGAGCTTTATTCTTAGTCCCGGACAGTGCTCGGGGGGTTGTGAGGAGCGAGGTCTGCAGCCTTGCCCGCCCTGCCCTCGGGGGGCACAGGGGAACAGCCGGGCTCTGGTGAGCTGTGGTGGGGCAGAGCGAGCCCACCTGGGCATGATGAGGTGGGGGAGTGTGAGATGCACCTTTTTTGTTCCCTTGCCAAGCAGATCACGGGCTTTGACAGCGTGGATGATGAATCCAAGCACAGTGGACACATGTTCAGCACTAAAAGCCCAAAGCCAGAGGAGTGGACGTCCTCGAAGAACCCCTCCTACACCTACTACATCTACTACATGTTTGCCAACATCCTGGTGCTGAACAACCTGCGCAGGTGAGGCCTGGGATCTGCCAAAGGGCTGCCTCCTGACTTGCCTCCGTTCTTTGATTGTTGGTGTGGAAGAAGTGGGACTCTCCTTGCTCTGTATTTGGAGCATCATGTCCCAGAGCAATCCAGACACCCCTTGGTAGGAGGTGTAATGGGCTGGGGTGAAAGATTCCAGAGATGCATCTATTGCATGCACAGAGGAGAAAAGAGAAGGAGCAATATGCTCCTAGGTCAAGCTGGATTCCTGGGGACTCGTGGCAGGGGCAGAGCTGGGCCTGAAGTGGGGTCCAGCCACCCAACCCGGCCGTCTGCCTGCTCTGAGCGCTCCTTCCCTGTGCCCAGGCAGCGTGGGATGAACACGTTCCTGTTCCGCCCGCACTGCGGCGAGGCCGGCTCCGTCACACACCTGCTGGCAGCCTTCATGACAGCAGATAACATCTCCCACGGGCTCAACCTCAAGAAGGTACGTGGAGCAGGCTGCCGGGAGCAGCCCAGGCACGGCACAGCAGAAGTGCTCCCAGCTGCCTCCATGCAGCTGGCAGTCACCTGTGCCTCTGCGTTACATTGACACAGCCTGGCTTCAGGCAGATGTTAAATGGTTCTCTGGGTTTCTCCAGGCATGTTTGGGGATGCAGCTGAGCAATGTATTAGATTTTGGGGGTTTAGCCTCACAGACCCATCACAGAATATCTTTGTTACCATCGGAGCCAGCTGAGTTCTGGTATCAGACAGCTCCTTGGCCTCTTGTGCTCCTTGGCCTGAAGCATTGATTGCTGGTTTGTCCATTTCTTTCTTTGCACACAATTCCCTGGCTGGGGCCTGGCCTGATCTGAGGAGCGACCCTGGAGAGCTGGAAGGTGCAGCAACTTTCTCCCTAACGTGGTACCTCTGCTGGTCTTTGCAGAGCCCGGTGCTGCAGTATCTGTACTTCCTCGCCCGAATTCCCATTGCCATGTCCCCCCTCAGCAACAACAGCCTCTTCCTGGAGTACGCCAAGAATCCCTTGCTTGACTTCCATCAGAAAGGGCTCATGGTGTCCCTTTCTACAGATGACCCCATGCAGTTTCACTTCACCAAGGTACAGTGTGAGCTGAGCACTGGGGCTGGGACTGTGGGGCTGGGATTGTGTGGGCCTCAGTCTTTTTGGAAGCCAGTGGCACTTGCAGAGGGTCCAACACATGCTGGGCCATCTCCCCCTCCACCAGCAGATGTTCAGGTAGGATATTAGGAAAAATTTCTTCACTGAGACAGGGGTCAAGCATCTGAACAGGCTGCCCAGTGCAGTAGTGCCTGGAAGTTTTCAAAAAATGGTAACACGTGGCACTTTGTGGTATGGTTTAGTGGGCATGCGGGTGTTGGTTGAAGGTTGAACTTGATCCTGGAGAACTTTTCCAGCCCCAATGACCCAGTGGTTCTGTAAGCTCTGGGACAGCCCCTGCAGAGCACGGGCTGTGCTGGCAGAGGCTGCTGACCCCCAGCCCTGTGCTGCAGGAGCCCCTCATGGAGGAGTACGCCATCGCCGCCCAGGTGTTCAAGCTCAGCACCTGCGACATGTGTGAGATCGCCAGGAACAGCGTCCTGCAGTGCAGCCTGTCCCACGAGGTGGGTGGCCTGTCCCATCAGGGGTGTCCTGTCCCACGAGGAGGGTGTCCTGCAGTGTCTTGTCCCATGAGGAGGGTGGCTTGTTGCACGAGGTGTGTCCTGCAGGGTGTCCTGTCCCACAAGCGGGATGTTCTGCAGTGTCTCATATCGCATGAGGTGTGTCCTGTTCCATGAAGTGGTGTCCTGCAGTATGTCCTGTCCCACGAGGTGGGTGTCCTGCAGTGTGTCTTGTCCCATGAGGAGGGTGGCCTGTTGCACGAGGTGTGTGTTCTGCGGTGTGTCCTGTCCCATGAGGTGTGTCCTGTCCCACAGTGTGGGTGTCCTGTCCCACGACGCGGGTGTCCTGCAGTGTCTTGTCCCATGAGGAGGGTGGCCTGTCCCACGAGGTGTGTGTTCTGTGGTGTGGCCTGTCCCAGGTGGGGGGTGTCCTGCAGTGTGTCCTGTCCCCCGACGGGTGTGGCCTGCAGTGGGTCTTGTCNGCCTGTTGCACGAGGTGTGTGTTCTGCGGTGTGGCCTGTTCCAGGTGGGGGGGTGTCCTGCAGTGTGTCCTGTCCCACGAGGTGGGTGTCGTGCAGTGTGTCCTGTCTCACGAAGTGTGTGTCCTGGGGTGGTCCTGCCCACGGCCTGAGAATGGCGACCAGCTTTGCCCATGGGCTCAGGGCTTCCCTCGGGCGCTGCCATCGGGGGTTCTGAGGTCGGTACCGCTGTCTTTGCGTCTGGCAGGAGAAAGTGAAGTTCCTGGGTGAAAACTACCGGGAAGACGGGCCCGATGGCAATGACATACGGAAGACGAACGTGGCGCAGATCCGCGTGGCCTATCGCTACGAGACCTGGTGCTACGAGCTCAACCTCATCGCCGAGGGGCTGAAGAACGAATAGGCGGGGGCTGGACGGCGGGGCCGGGACAGCGCCGGGGCCGTGCCGGACTGCCAGGGGGCCGGGCCGGGGCCGGGGCCGGGGCCGTACCGGACTGTGAGGGCGCCGGGGCCGGGGCAGCGCCGGGGCCGTACCGGACTGTGAGGGCGCCGGGGCAGCGCAGTAAAACCCCGTCTGTCAAGCGGCCCCGAGGTCCCTGAGGGAAGGGGGCGGGACCGTCGATTGAGTGACAGCATCGCCAACCAATGGGCGATGGGTCTGTGCGCCCT
>VZTG01006033.1:210693-236498 GCA_013397845.1 Melanocharis versteri
CATTTTCGCCGTGCCTGACGGGCCGGAGGAAGCAGGTGCCTGCTCCAGCTGCCCAGGAGGAGACCCAGCTCGCAAGGGGAGGGCAGGGAGGGGGCCGGGCGGACCCAGCCGGGGTGTCCGGTGGTGGGCGCAGCCGGACGCACGGGAGGGTCCCGCNGCCGGGGTGTCCGGTGATGGGCGCAGCCGGGCACACGGGAGGGTCCCGCTGACCGTCGGGAGCGCTTCTCCCGGGGAGGGCGATGGGGCGTGGGCTGCCCAGGGGTGCTGCAGGGTGTCTCCCCGCGGGGATATCCCACAGCCATCCTGCTGTAGGTGCCGCTGCCTGGGCAGAGCAGGTCACACCTCCAGAGGGTCTCTCCCACCCCCACCACTCTGTGATTCTGTGCGGAGTTTCTTCAGGGCAAGTTACGCGCTGCGAGGCTGTTGTGGTTTAGGTCTCACGGGATATTTGTGCTTTGTTGCGCTGAGGTGCGTGGGGCTGGGTGCTTACAGAGCTCCTTGGGCACGCTGGACCTGTGTCCCCTTGCCTGGCCCAGTTCAGTGCACACACACCTGTCTGTCCCAGTGACCGTGGCTGGACACGGCCTGGCTGACAGGGTACCTGCCTGTGATAGAGCCCGGGCAGTGCTGGAGCAATTCCTCCTGTCAGCTGGGACTGGCGTCAGCGAGTGATTGAAAGAAAGCACAAGAACAGTTGCAGGAAAACCACTCCCTGGAAATGTGTATTTGAGCCCTGGTGGCTGGAGGATCTGGCCTGGATGTGACCTTGAGTCCTAGTGCTGTCCATTGCCGCTCAGCAAAATTTTTATTTCAGTCTTCCAGTTGTAATAATATAATACAATCTAATATGGATATGACTCAGTGGGCAGCTCTGGAACGCGTTATCTGGATGGTGGCTGAGGGGTTTTCTGGTGCTGCCTTGGTCTGCACCCTTTGAACCTCCTGGGGCAGCTGCCTCCGTGCTGCTGAGCCATTCCTGAAGGAATGGGTGGTTGGTTGTGGCCCCACACAGCCTGTCTGGGGTGGCCCATGTAAAGCCACACGGGCTTTGTGACTTTCCTTTGGAATTTCACCTCCTGTGGTGGCACTAAGGAGCTGCTCCAGGATGTCGTGTTTGATTTTTAACTCCATGCCCAGCTTGTGTCTCGGTTGTTGTGTGCAGCTGCAGCATTCCTGGGGCTGGCAGCCAGCCCGGGGTGTAGGGGCTGAGTCAACTGCTGTTGCCAGTATTGCTACCCTGGGCATTCACATACTGTGAGTCAGGTCAAAAACCCACGACTTTAAAAATAGTACATTGTGGGTTCTGTCCGTGTGCCCTCTGGTGTAGAAGGCTTCAGGGCTTACATGTTGGAAGGGATCTGGTTTGGGGTTTTTTTATATCTTGAGGAAAAACTTGCTTTCAAGAAGTTGAATTTCATCACTTAGAGAAAGACAGTCAGTACAAAAGTCTTAGGACCCGTGGCAGAGGCCAGACTTAACCTCCTTTTGCTGTGTAATTGAGATTAGCAGCACATTTTCTGTGCCCAGGGGCTGTGGCCATGGACCTGATGAGGCAGAACTGCTCCTCAGCAGGAGATGCAGCAGCACAGAAGGAGTTAATACCTCGTGGTTAGAGTAGTTTTGTATCGAGATGGAAATGACTAAGCACACTGCATTCCTGAAGAGTTACTTATTTTGATATAAAATCTGCTTGTTTGGTACTGCCCATGTCTTTGGGGCATCAGCATGGCAGAGTTGTTCAGAGGAGCTTCAGGGTTGTTCTGGAGAGGAGCAGAATGGGAGCAGCTGAGAGCTCTGGAAGGGGTCCTTTCCCTCCAGGAATGAGCTGCCAGCTTCTCTAGGCTACACGAGACCAGAACCTGCTTTTTATTTGGCTACTGACACAGGAGGCTTGGCGACAAGGACTCTGGGGTGGCTTGGGACTGCACAGCTTTCACAAAAGGACTGAGATTGCCTCAGAGCTGCACGGGCTGGTCCAGGCAGTGTTTGTGTTCCCAGGAGCAGGACAAGGTAAGGTGCTGGGTCAGAGCCTCTGTTCTCACTGTGCCTCTGCTGCAGGGTGCTCGGGGGGCTGGGGGCTCCAGCAGCACGGCTGGTGGGGGGGTTTGACCTCAGCACTAGACAGGGATTTATTCTGGAACGGCACTGGCAGCTTTCTCTGCTTGAGAATGTGGTTTCAGGAAACGGAATTGTCTTGAGGCTTTGCCTGGAAAATGTGTAGTGTGCTCTCTGGCTTTCAGGGCTGGAAAAAGAGTCAGGGCTACCTGTCATGTGCTGTGAACGTGCCTTATTCTTCTGCTTTGGGAGCTTTCAAACAGCGTGGATCAGAGAGAGGCAGTCTTTTGGCAGAAATGTGTGATATTTTGTCTAGAAATTAGGTAATGTTCCTCCGAACTGCTGCTTCCGCTGAAATAATTCAGTATTCTTGACTACACCGATCTCCTCTAAGTCCTGATGCAGTAAGGATGATAAATTTGGCTTCTCTGGAAATACTGGGAAGCACATTGGGGCCACTGAAGGAGTTTGGAAGGGGAGGTCAGGATGGAAGCAGTCACAAGTCTGGTTATTCTGTGACAGGAATGATTTGTGTAGTGCTTGATACAAGTGCTGGCTGCCTGACCCAGGTGGTCTCTGCCAGCTCTGTGTCCCTGAACTGTGTTTTAGCCTGTCCTGGACTGCATTTAAGGGTTACTTAACTTGGATCACACCACCCCAATGTGCTTTCTTCACCGAAGATCAGTCTCTACCCTTGCCTGGGCTCACGTGATGAGCTGAGATTAAACGCCTGGTTCTTGATAGCAAGCCTGGGCAGGTGAAAAGCTGCATTCCTCTCCTCCTTGGATGGGTATTTTGGAAGAGACAGTCCAGGGAGCAGCAGTGAGTGGGGGAGAGCTTTAAGCTTGTGCTCGACTGTCTGTGGATCCCGTTCCTGCATGTCCAAGGCCAGGTTGGACTGGGCTTGGAGCAACATGGGATAGTGAAAGGGTTCCCTGCCCGTGGTGTGGGGTGGCAGGAGATGAGCTTTAAGGTCCCTTCCAGCCCAACCCATTCTGGGATTCTGGGATTCCATGTGCTGGCCGAGGCTGAGCTTCTCCTCGGCGTTCTCAGCTCCCAGTTGTGCCTTACCACAGGAGCATGGATGTGGGCAGTGGGAGAGGGCAGGAGCTTTAGGCCTTGACTTAGGCCTTGACTTGGGCCATGGCTTGAGATGAGGAAGCAGAAATGGGTCTGCCTGTCTGTCTGTCTGTCTGTCTGAGGAAGCTGCAGCACAGGCAGTTTTTGTTGCAGCCTTCCCGACGTGAGCTGTGGCAGGAAGGATGTGGGGCAGGCTGGCAGCCAGCAGAGCTGCCCAGCTTGGGCACAGCAAGGGTGGACCCACCTGGAAAACTGTGCAGGGCTACTCAGCCTCCTCTGTGCAGTGATTTGTCCTCATGGATGATATAGGATGTCAGGAAAAAGTTCTTTCCCCAGAGGGTGGTGGGGCACTGACCAGGCTCCCCAGGGAGTGGGCATGGCCCCAAGGCTGCCAGAGCTCCACGAGTGTCCTGTGCAGGGCCAGGAGTTGGACTGGATGGTCCTTGTGGGTCCCTTCCAAGCATATTCCATGATTCTCTGCAGATGTTTTGCCAGGCTGCTCCCAGAGGAGCTCACAGCTGGAGTATTTGGAGGAGAAAGCAGCTGGTGCTGTTGGGAATCAAAGCAGCTGTGGGCTGCTCGGGGCATGGGCTGCATGTGCTCCGTGAGTGCTGGACTTGTGCAGTGCTGTGGGTAAACCCTGGTTCAGGGCTGTGGAGAAACTCTTGTTCAGTGCTGTGGGTAAACCCTGATTTGGTGCTGTGGATAAACCCTTGCTCGGTGCTGTGGATAAACCCTGGTTCAGTGCTGTGGATAAATCCTCGTTCAGGGCTGTGGGTAAACCCTGGTTCAGTGCTGTGGGTAAANAGTGCTGTGAGTAAACCCTGGTTCAGTGCTGTGAGTAAACCCTGGTTCAGTGCTGTGAGTAAACCCTGGTTCGGTGCTGTGAGTAAACCCTGGTTCGGTGCTGTGAGTAAACCCTGGTTCGGTGCTGTGGAGAAACCCTGGTTCAGTGCTGTGGGTAAACCCTGGTTCAGGGCTGTGGAGAAACCCTCGTTCAGTGCTGTGGGTAAACCCTGGTTCAGTGCTGTGGGTAAACCCTGGTTCAGTACTGTGCAGAAACCCTTGCTCCGCACTGCGGGGTCCTTTGGGTTCCTCTCCCTGTGCCAGTCCTGCATCCAGCAGTGCCGTGTTTGGAGACCTGGCAGGCGCTGGAGGAGCCTGGTGTGAAGCTGGACTGCTACAAAAGGAGGCTGTTTGTCCCCTGGCTGTCCCCAGCAGAGCCTGTCCCTCTCCAGCCGGCTCCCGGGGAGTGTCCTGGAGCGCTGGTGCTGCAGCAGTTCGGTGGCACAGCGAAAGGAAAGCTGCTTTCCTGTCTGCTAATCAAGGCTGTGCAGGCACGGATCGAGGAAGGATGGCTCTGCTCTGGCTCAGGATGTTTTGGCAACAATGCCTATTTATAGGAGAGGGCAGGGGCCCCTCGCTGGTGTGGGAAGAGGGTCTCCAGTGGCTGCGGAAGCGTTGAGGGCAGGCTGGAATGCTGGTGAGGGGCAGAGGGCTGATGATGGAGCAAATATCCCCAGCTCGGGGCTTACCCAGATTGTCAGAGTTTATCCCGTTCACTGATGAATGGGAGAGTTACCAGCAGCTGTCTGGGACAATGGGCTGAGCCATTCCAGCCTGCAGGAGCCCACGCTGTGAGGACAGGGAGCTGCTTCCCACAGCAACAGTGCTGCTTGGAAGAGAGTGCAGCACAGAGCCAAGGCTTGGTGCCATGTGTGCCCAAACCATTCCTGAGCTGCCTGGGAGCCTTGGGATATCCTTGGACAGTGAGCTTTCTCACTAGTGCTATCAAGTAGATCTGCCAAGGCCAGTGCTTTGCTTTTAATTGCACCACAGATGCCTCTGCCAGGCAGATCAGCAGCTCCGGGGACAGTCCCGAGCTCTGGGATTTGAGGTGTGGTACCAGCCGTGGGCAGGGTGCGGGTCTGCTGTGGTGGGGGCTCTCCACGCAGCCTGGAGAGGGGGACATGACCCCTTGCCAGGCAGGTTTAAGCTCCTCTGCCTCCCAGCCTGGTTTGCTGCCCATCCCTGGCTCTGCCCGCTCTGCCAGGCTGTGGTGACTCAGTGCTGGCCGGGCGTGGTGGCACTGGCTGTGGAGGACACGTGCCCAGGGTGGCAGTGGCAGCTGCCTGGCTGTCAGCTGGAGCCTGAGCACAGGCTTGGTGTGACTTTGGCCCCTGGTCCCACCTGGAGCAGGTCTGGCTGCTTTCTGCAGGGATCCTCTGCTTTTCTGCATGCGTGGAATGCTGCTGTTTCCCTGCCTTTTGCAGGGGGACTTCTTGGTGCCAGAGGAATGTTACCAAAGCCAGCGTGGCCCCTGGCCTGAGCTGAGCACTTGTCTCCTAATACAAATGGAGGTTGTTAAATACGGTTGGAGGGTTGGAACTTCTGAAATGGGATAATTGCCCAGAGAAAGGGAGGAACGGGGCTTGTCTTCTGTCCAGGATGAGTTTTCACCTGTGCTGGCATATCTGGGAATATTGGGGATGGCTTGTGAGCTACAGGTAGAGCCAAAGGACTCCAAGGCTGAGGATTCCACACGTGAAATGTCTCTACTGAGGCCATGCTGGACCTACAGGTGCTGGCTCTGTACAGCCACCCCAGTTCTCCCTGGTGGTTTCACCTGCATTCCTTGCTGGATTATCTGCAGGATGTGTGCTGTATCCCCTGGATTACAGATGTAGGAAGTCTCAAAGAGCACAGCTCCTGTTTGTGCGGGCTCTGCTGGGGTAGGAGAAGCCAGAGTGTTTCTTTAGCATTCCTTCTTTAGCATTCCTTCTCTGCTGATCTAAACACGGGGTGATTTTTTTCTCGAAGATGAGAACTCACCTGTTTCTTCTGCCTTTTGAAATTCTCCTGGCTGCAAGCCACAGGCTGGGCACCACTGCCCTCCGTCTCTTGGATGGCAAATTTAGGTCAGCTGTTGACAAACAGAACACCAGGCAGGTTTTCACTTGTGCTGTGGAGCAAGAGAGCACTTCTGGGAGGAGGATGCACTGCCAGCCGGGCTCTTCCCCAGCCACCACAGCTCTTCTCGTCCTGTGTGAAGCAGCAGCTCCTCTCTGGAGAAGCAGATGTGGTTCCTTTTTTCTAGAGCTGCCCTGGTGCCTCGTGTCCTGCTGTGTCCCTGCTGAGTGGGCAGCTCAGGTGCCACAGGGATTTGTCTCTGCTGCCGGAGCATCAGGAGGAGCTGCACTCCTGCAGAAGGGCCGGCTGAGATCCACGCTGCTGTGTTCCTCTGCCATTAAATAGTTGCTTTGAGTTTGGATGCTTGGGATCCCTCAGGGTGTTTTGTGCCTGTTGTGTTTGTTTTTTTACCCGGTGAAGCCTCAATTCCCTTTCACTTGCCCTCCCAGATGTGAACACAAACAGCCCCTGTGGGGAGTGAGCTCTGGAAGCCTGTCCTGAGCACGTGGTGGATGTGATTTGGGGAGGAATGTTCTGCAGCACTTGCCAGGGAGCAGCTGGGGGTTTGGGGTGGGGAGCATGGCCAGGGTGCAGCTGATGGCTCTTGTTTTTGCCCGCAGGTCAGAGCAGCCAGCCCGGACTGTCCCACGCCGCTGGGCGCTTTGGAGCGTGGTGCCAGCTTTGATGCGTGCAGGACACGGGGGGACGTGGCCGGGGCTGGACATGGGCTGTGTGTGAGCACTGTGGCCCCTGCCATGCACCCCACGGGGGCTGGGGACAGCAGCTTCTCCCGTGCTGCCGTGCAGACCCTGTCCCGCAGCCACTGCCGCAACATCAAGCAGAAGATCTCCCAGTGGGAGGGCAGGGCACGGGGCTGCCCCAGCAAGGAGAGGCAGCAGCCGAAGGACTTTGGAGTAAAGTATGATCCCAGCTGCAATGCACTCTCCAGAGTGAAGCCAGAATGCACAGAGAATGGCAGAAAGGCTGGGTCCAAAGATCCCAAGAGCCTGGGGCTAGATTTCAGGGAAGGTGCACGGAGCTGCTGGCAGACTGGGGACTGTGGTGGCCCAGCTTCCCGAGGCAAGCAGAAAGGAGAGGGGCAAACAGGCTGCCTGGCCCCGGGGGTGACACTGCCCCCGGGGAACTTCTATACCTCACAAGCTCTGTGGAGGAGAGCAGATCCCCTCCTGCCTGGCAGAGCCCCTCCTGTTCCCTTGGACCTCCAGAGGAAGCGGGGCAGCTCTGGCTCCACGGAAAGAGAACTGCAAGTCGAAGGAGTGGACACTCTCTGCAGGGCAGAGAGGAGCTTGAGGAACATTTACTCCGAGGTTGAGGGGCAAGAGGAGGAGCCAGCTCCTGATCCACCCCCCAAACCCCGCAGGACTTTCCGCTACCTGGCAGAGAAGGGTGCTGGTGGTCGTAGAGATGCCAGTGCCACCAGGGAAGCTCCCCTGCAAAAGCAGTGTGGAAGGGACCTGGTGTCATCCTCCAACAACCCTGAGAAGAAAATAGCCAGCAGGAGGATCAGAGGGAGAGCCCAGAGGTACGTAATTCATCTCTCATGTCTGAAATGTTTCCTTAGATCACTTTCTAGATGGGTTTAAGCAGCTTGCTTGGCATGATGTCCTTGTGGAGGTGCTGCCAGTGATGGTGCCTCTTTTTATGGGGAAAAGATGTTCCTGGGTGAAAGTGTCCTGCTTTTGCTGCTGACAATCTTGCAAAGAAGGCTCCAGGTTCCAAACAGGTGTCAGCCCACACCTCAGAACAGAGTGGAGTGACAATATGCTGGCCCCAGGGAGAGACCTGCCTGCTCCCTGCCTGCTGCTTGCCCTCAGCTGCAATTTGTGGATGGCAGAGTAGCTTTCTCTTGGGGCACTGTGGCTGCTGAGTGTTTGGCTTTTCTGGGAGTGAAGGATTCTCTTGCTGCTTGAGGCTGGAGGCTGTGGGTGCTGCTGTTGCAGTAGGTTTGGCTGGTTCTCCCTCTTCTCCATACCTTTCTGAGGTGGCTTGATGCAAATCCTGCTCACAGGTGAGCTGCCTGTGGTAGACTGGTGTGCACAGTGCCAGCAGAGATGTGGCTTGAGGTTCTGAAACCTTCCACTGTGGCAAAGTGTGCAGCAACAACCCAGATTTTATGATGATGATGATGATGGGCTAAATCCCTGCCTGCTCCTTGGTGACTTCTGTGCCCTAATTTCGAAATAGTGGCCAAGTGGATGGAAATGCCAGCCCACAAATGCATGAACAGCAGGAGGAAATGCATGAAAGGCCAGTAGAAGCTGTGCCCTGGTTCTGAGCTTCTGCAAGTCTGCAAAACATGGTTTGGATTCTTGCCTCTGACAGGATGGGTCTGACCATGCCTGCTTGGAGTGTGCATGGCCATGGAGCCTCCAGCTCCCTTTCTAACTTAACAAGTCTCCCAGAGTAAGTGAGCAGGACTCACTTGGTGTGCTGACTTTGGCTGAGATAATTTTCTTCTTGGCATCTTGTGTGGTGCTGTGTTTTGGGGTTGTGATGAAAATACTGATAACACAGCAGTGTGTGAGCTGTGCTCACCCAGAGCTGGGAGGGGACACAGCAGGGACAGCTGACTCCAGGGATATTCCAGACCCTGTAATGTTCTGCTCAGCAGTAAAAATTGGGGAAGAAGCAGGAAGGGGGGGAACATTTGGAGTTTGTGTTCCCAAGTCACCACTACACATGACGGAGCCCCTGGACATGGCTGGACACCTGCCTGCCGAGGGAAATAGGGAATTAATCCCTTGTTTTGCTTTTCTTGCTTGTGCAGCTTTTGCTTTACCTTCCACACTGTCTTTATCTCGACCCATGCATGTGTTTTGTCTCTTTTACCCTCTGATTCCCTCCCCCATCCCACGGGGCGGGAGCGAGGGGCTGAGCTGCTGCCTGGGGTTAGACCTCATCCCTCGGAAATGCGAGGCCAGAGTGGAGCATCCGTGTGCTGGATGGTCCCGAGGAGGGCCTCACTGTGTGGGCACTGCAGACAGCAACTCAAGCAGGTGCCTTTAGAAGAAGTTACACTGGTTTTCCTCTAGGAAATCTTTTGAGTTTGAGGACATCCAGGGCTTCCGCAAGCGGCCGGCAGCCAGCAGCTCCCACAGACCTCGGGAAGAGACAAATGGCACTGCAGGATCCAGGCTGGTCTACACTCAGTCTGAGGACAACATCTACGAGGACATTATCTGTATGTGCCTGTGCTTCTGGGGGTGCCCTCACTGTGTTTAAGGGTGGCAGTTGTGCTGGGGAGGGAGGAGTGAAGGTGAGGATGCATTGAGGCCCTTTCCAGCTCTGGGACTTTCAAGGTCTTCCCCATCTGGGGTTCTTTGTTGGTGTTGGTGACATCTGCACGTGAACAGCCTGATTTCAGATGTCGTGCGAGGTCACTGGAGTTGGCCTGTGCTGAACTGATTTCTTTATTAGCTCTTGGAATGTTTTGCTTGAGTGCTGCACAGGGATCAGTGTGAACACTGCCAAGTGAGCTGCTTTGCAGTAGAGCTGCTTGCTCTGCAGGGGAAGAAGTGTTCTGTTCTGCTGAGTCTGTGTTCAGTTTGCCAAATTGATGGCAGTGGGTTAGAAGGATGTGGTGGGAACCTCATCCAACTTTAAACAGGTCTCTCAGACCCTGTTAAAGCTTGGCAGGCAGCTGCACGCTCTCCCCACTTATATCCCTGGCTAAAATGCAGGGCTTTATCTCCTTTCATAAATTGCCCATCCAATGCTTTTTCCAGGTCCTACAAAAGAAAATCCTTATGAAGATATCAGAGCCCTGCCCTTGCCCCTGTGGAAGGTCCCATCTGTCTGGAAGCTGCCCCCTCCCCGCAGCATCAGCAGGGCTCCCAAGGTAGAGTGGGGGGATTAAGGGGTCGGGTGTTTGCAGAACCATTCTCACGAGGGTCCTTGTCTGTGCTCACCCCCAACCTCACCTTCCACACTGCAAGTCGTTGGGGTTCCTTATTGTCTTATTGCTTGTTATTGATGTAAATAATATATAATGTAAATCATGAACAGCCATGGCAGCTGATTAGGCTGCTGAGGAGCAAAAGAGTAGGAACAAGGGAGTGTTGGTGAGATGCTTGAGTGTGGGAGTGGGATGCTCTTGGTAGAACAGATTTAGCAGCTGTAATCTGGCTCCTCTGCCTGTGACCTTGGACCAAAGCTTGATCTCACGCTTATCTCTCTCTTCTGCTTCTGTTTTCCAGCCTCCCCCAAAACCTCCCTTCCTCAGCCGCAAGACGCTGGAGCTGAAGCCCTCCCAGACAAGTTTCCAAGGGAAGGTGGGGAAGGAGACCTCCCTGCCTGTCACTCTGTCTGAGTGGAAGCTGTTCCAAGCAGTGGAGGCTGCGAGCAGGAGAAAGAACCTGCCCTGGGTGAGACTGAAGTGTGAAACTTCACTTCTTGCCTGGCATTTCAAGCTCTCGCTGCTTTGCACGTGCTTTGTAGGTGGCCACGGAGCT
The DNA here is from genome assembly GCA_013397845.1 of Melanocharis versteri. Taxonomy (NCBI): domain Eukaryota; kingdom Metazoa; phylum Chordata; class Aves; order Passeriformes; family Melanocharitidae; genus Melanocharis; species Melanocharis versteri. Next base: position 221,211 of record VZTG01006033.1, read on the forward strand.
GTGCCTGGCAGGTGGTTGCTGCTTGGCACTGCTGCTCCAGCCATTCCCTCTCCGAGTGGCAGGGCTGGTGTTTGGGGCTCTGAGTGCCAGTTCTAGCTGGGACAGCGGTGTTTTTGTTGGCCAAGAATTGGCAGACAAAGTGCTCAGTGTTGGCATGGAGGTGAGGGCTGTGTGTGAGCACAGGCCCTTCCTCGTGCTTTGTCCCCTGAGCCCTGTTCCCAGTGTTTCCATGGAGTGGGATGGTGCTGGGTTTGTGCCCTGGGAGAGCTACAGGGGCAGCTCTGTCACACTGTGTGGACGTGTCCCCTGCTCCCAGTGACTTCCCAGACTGATCCTGGTGTTCCACTGCAGGCCCTGAGCTATGGAATGCTTGTGAGGCCCTTGTTACTTGGAATGCTGGCCTGGAGTTCTGGCCTGGCATCAGGAACAGCTGTTTCACAGTTTAAAGGTGCAGAGGAACTCAGAGGGATCAGAGCATTTCACAAAGCCTTCATACAGCTGGCCCTTCTGGCCTCTGGCTGCAAAGACAATTGTGCTGCTGAGGCCAGAGGGGTGAGGAATCCAGATTCACACAGAGACTGTTCTGATTCTCCTTTGGTGCCCTGGGAACCTTTCTAGATCCTCGTGTTGGTTCCCAGCTCACATCCCTCAGTGATAAAAGGCACCACGTGTTACAGAAGGGCAGCTGCAGCTGCCACTGTGGTGGCACTTTGTGCATGGGACTCAAATTCCAGTTGTGGTAGTGGCAAGGACTTATTTTTGCTGTGGTAAAACCATTTTGCTTCAGCAGATCTTTATTTCATCTGAAAATCACGTGTATTTGCTCAGATTGCACAAGACTGTGAGGTAGAGTTGGACAGCTGCAGAGGACTTTTCAAACCTTTAAAGTGGTTTGGAGTATCAAGTAACTTCTGTCTGTGTTTTTAAACAAATCCTAGGTCTGGAAAATCAGGAAGGAGATGGCAAGATTATAAAAATGCTGTGATGGAGAGTATCCTTCATTTGGAGAGGGAAAATAAAATGTTCCCCAAAAGCAAACCTATTCCAAAAATCTGGTAACAATTTACATGCAGGAAGAGCACTTTACTCTCTTTGCTCATGAGGAATTGAGCCAAGATTGCTTGAGAGGTTGAGAAAAGGACTGGGGTCTAAAAAGACAAAACTTTTTGCTTAAGAAACACATGGCTGCCTTAAACACACCCAGGGTGGTGACTCAGCTGCACAAAAATCAGGACAGAAATGAAGATCTTCTAGGTAGGGCTGGATGAAAAGGGGAAGAAGGCAGATTTGGCAGGAGAAGCATCACTCTCTGCTGTGGGCTGTTTGTTCCCTGCAGCCTCCTCGTGCTGGGAGGACTGGCTGAGGCAGAAAATGGGGAGAAATCAATTGGAAAAGGAGAGCCTAAGCCTGGCTTGCTGATCTGGGGATTAAACGCCTGAGCTGAACAAACAGGTTCTCTTTAATATATTTCTTTTTATGCAGTATTTGTGATGACAAATGGCTGGGCCCCACCCTCCCGTGTTCAGTTTAATGAATTCTTGAGGCAGGAATGAACTTGACCTGCTCCCTGTGTTTAGGGTAAATCCCTCTTCACACGAAGCGAAGCCGCCTTTGATGTGGGGAGTCAGGAGCCCCTGGGGCACTGGCAGGTGAGGGGAAAGCACAGAGCAGGCTGTGACAGGGACACACAAAGTGTCAGGACTTTGGGTTTAGGGCTGTTGTGGCCAGTGGGAGGAAGATTACCAGCACCAATGCAGAGTGTCAAAATGCTGACCCTTCTTTTGTGTCTGTGGCTTAGTCTGCACTGGGCTGTGCTTTTTCCCAGCTTTTTTCTTCCAGTGGACCAGGTGTGTGGTCCTGCAGCACAGACCCGTTGTTCTGTCCCACTGTCTGCCTTCGTTTGTGCAAAATCACAGAATGGGTTGGGTGGAAAGGCCCTTAAATTCCACCTCATTCCACGCCCTGCCATGGGCAGGGACACCTTCCAGCAGACCAGGTTACTCCGAGTACATCATCCTTTCATTCCAGCAAACACCTGGGACAGGGCCTGTGCCTGGAGCAGCCTTGTTCTGTGCCCCACTTGTGCTTTAGGAGACTTGAGCTGACATCCAACTACAGCAGCAAACTCAAAAACCAACCCAAAAACCAACCCCCGAGCTACAGTGAGAGAGCCCTGCTTTTTCTGGGCTTGGAAGGAGTTGGGGTGCTGGGGAGTGTGTTCTGAGTCCTCTGTGCTGGAGGGTTTGTAAGATGTTCTTGCAAGTGCCTTTGCATGGAAAATGGAGATCTGATGCCAGACAGTTTGTCACTTCTATTTGGGAAGGCAAGTGTGACAATTTCCAGAATGCTTGTACAGCCTGGTGTCAGCTCTGAGCTGTGCTGACAGCGATCCCTCTGTTGCAGCAGAAATCTCTGCTCGTTCTTTATCCAGTGAGCTGGGCTAGAAGGACTCCAGCCTCTGGGCCAGGGTTCCTGCAGGATTTGGGCAGCTTTCCCCAAGTCCTGGATGGTGGCTGTTGGGCTGCCCTCCTGTAGGCACCTGGACCCTTCTCTGGACCCCCACATTAACCTCTGCTTCTGCTTTGGATTTCAGCTGGTGCTAAAAATACAGGAGATCTTTGATTCCAAGCGTGGGAAGAAGAAGGTGAAGCTGCTCAGTCCTGCTGGGAGGGAAGCAGCTCCAGTGAAAGGTATTGGGATCTCCAGCACCTCTGTCTGTTCTCTGAACACCTGGAGTGGCACAATTCCTCTCCCCTCTGGCCTGGCACCACCACCTCATGCTGACACAGCAGTGCAAACCCCAGACTTGTGGCTGGAATTGAACTTTCAGCTCAAGGAACATTTGCCTAACCCAAATTTAACACTGTCACAGGTGGAGTATTCTGAGCCTGAAGAGCTGGGCTACTGGTTAAAAGTGCTTTTTCAAAAAAGCAGATTAAAGCAAAAATTCCTCAGAAAACCACTTGGCATGAGAACTACCTCTGACTACTGCAGTCGTCATCTGTGTTCCTTGTTCTGATTCTGTAGCCATAGTTGGGTCTTTATTTATAGTTATTCTGTTCAGCAACTCTGTTAAGTTTTATAGCAGCATCAACCAACCAGCTGGTTTGTGTTCTTTGCCCATGTTCAGCTGACCTGCAGGTCATTCACTGCCTTGATATCAGCTCTGCTTTTTGAAATTTGCTGTTGTAACACATTTCCCAGCTGCCCTTTGCTGGTGCTTTGGGCAGGATTGGTGGGCAGCCCCGAGGGATGTTGATCTGATGAGTCTCAGGCTCTCTCTCTTTCCCAACTTTGGGTGTTGCCCATCTTCCTTCTGCGTGGCTAATAAGTGAAAACTATGTGTGTTTCAGGTGAAACCAGTGGGAATGAAAGCGATACGGAAAATCAGCCCAAAAGTGAGTGAATCACAGGGGCTGGTCCTGTCCCCACAGCACTGCACCTTGGCTGAGCCCTGGTGGGATGAGCACGCTGACGTGTGGGGATCTGCTGAGACAGGGACAGGGAGCCTCTCAGAGGCCTCATGGCCAAGTCTGGGAGCTGCTGCTGTGACAAACCAACCTCTGTTTGTGCCCCTTTCCCTCAGCCCTTGAGGTTTAATGCCATTGATCTGGCAGCCACCAGCAGATTCATTTTTGGGTTGGTAGCATGGCTTGTGGGAGGCTGCTCCTGATCACCTTTGCTGCTGCTGCTGCTTGAGGTTATTTATTTCCCTTCTGCTTCCTTCCCTTGTTTCTGTTTTATGTAATGCTGTGAAATGTTCTTTGCTCTGGGGAGAATTCACCTGGGTGTTTGTCTGGTTCCAATGTCCTGAGTTTGCTCATAGACTCAAACTCCAGATTTGAAACACGTACTTGGTTTTAGTTGGTTTTAGCTTCCATGTGAAGACAGATTAAACAGAAGGATCTGGCACAGGGTGCCCAGAGAAGCTGTGGCTGCCCTTGGATCCCTGGAAGTGCCCAAGGCCAGGGGGGACAGGGTTTGGAGCAACCTGGGATAGTGGAAGGTGTCCCTGCCCTTGGCAGGAGGTGGCACTGGATGAGCTTTAAGGTCCCTTCAACCAAAACCATTCAAGGATTCTATGAATTATTTCAGGTGTTTCATTTACTTGGAGGGAAACATTCAGAATGCTTTAACTTGGAATGAAAAGTGAAGTTCCATTTCTTTATGTTGAGGAGAGTAGTGGAGAGTGAAGAATCTCAGCAGAAATACAGTGATTGAGTCACTGCCTGATGGAAGAGCTGTTTGAAAGTGTCTAGAATGTGTCACGGTGCCTGGGCCACAGGAATTCCTGATGTCAGAGTGCTGTGCCTGTGCTTGTGAGCCTGTGCTGCCTGTCAGGACGGCCCAGCCTGGGGCTGTCTCGGCAGGGAGCTGCCTCTGCCTCTGCTGAGTGCCCGTGGTGCTTGCAGTGGCTCCCTGGGTCCTGGCAGCTGCTGACCTGGTGGAGCTGGGCTTCCCTCTCCGGTGCCCTGTTGTGTCACTCTGAGATGTGTAAGAACGTCAGGGCAGTAGGAGAAATTCCAGGGTCTGTCAGGGGGGATGTGCAGGGCTGCTGCCAGGCCAGTGCTCCCTGTCTGAATCACAGAATCCTGGAATTGTTAAGGCTGGGAAAGACCTCTAAGGTCATCAAGTGCAATCATTGACCCAGCACCACCACTGTGCTCACCACTAAACCACATCCTCGAGTGCCTCATCCATACATGTTTTAAACACCTCCAGGGATGGTGGCTCCACCACTGCCCTGGGCAGGCTGTTCCAGTGCTTAACAACCATTCCAGTGAAGAAATTGTCCCTAATATCCAATCTGAACCTCTCCTGGTGGAACCTGAGGTAATTTCCTCTCTTGCTGTCACTTTTTCCCTGGGGGAGGAGCAGCTCTGTGCATGAGGAGCAGACACAGGCGTCCCAAATCCCATGGAGAGCAGCAGGGTGTTGGGCAAATCCCCTCATCCCTTTTCCCCCTCAGATGGCAATGCTCAGTCCTCTTCTGTGCCCTGTAGGTGTGTGGCAGTGCCAGCCACAGGCCGGTTTGGGATTTATTCCTCTCCCCAGGTCACCACAGGTGCCTGAGGCGCTCGGCCTCCAAGAGGAACCCACACTACCAGACCTTGGAGAGGGATCTCATCGAGCTCCAGGAGCAGCGGCTGTTTGAGCTCTTCGTGGTGGTGTCCCTGCACAAGAAAGCATCTGAGGTCACCTACACACCACAAATCATCCAGCAGTTCCCCAGCAAGGTAGGAGCTGCATGGAAACCTGCCCAGGGAACTGCTCAGCTCCGTGTTTCCCCTCCTAAACTCCACTGGTCAGGATCCGGGCTTGGAGTGTGAAGCACCTTGCTCTGTTACAGACCTAATGTGTAGTGTCAGGAGATTGTTGGATATGTGTCTTGATAATGAGTTTATTGTCTTTTTTGAACCTGGAAGGCTCCTACTTAATTCAAATTTCATGAAGCCATAGGGTATTTGATACCAGCTGATGGAGAGGAGGGAGTGCAGAGCTCTGTCCCAGAGCTGGCAGGAACCTCATGCGGGCAGTCTGTCCTTTAGAAACAAGGGGTGAAGCACTGATGGTGCACAGGAACTGGAATCCCTGGGCTTTTATGCTTATTTATGCTCTTTTGAAAAAGGACAATAATAAAATGGCAAAGCTGTTTGTACAAGCCCTCAAAACCGGGAGAGCTGTGGAAGTCGAAGTGCTGTAGCTAAACCAAGCCCTTTGAAATAAGCTGTTCAGCCCAAATGAGTGAAAAAATCAGTGTGTGACTCTGAATTACAGCTCAGTGTCCACGGCTGGGGAGCTGAGATGGAGCCTTGATGCTTCTGTGGTACCAGATTGAGATGAATATTCAGTTGTCACTGTCTGGGCTCGTACCTGCTGCCTCCCACTGAAAACAAAGCAGAGCTGTGAATTCTGGCTGTGCCATCAGGAGAGAGCCAGGGATTATTGAGGCATCTGCATGTCACCCACGTAGAGGAGATGTCAGATTCATTCAGGGAGTTTGAGTGGGACCCCAGCAGGTCCCGCAGTGTCCCAGTTCCTGCTGCCTAAAGGGTTTGTGTGCAAATAACTCCAGTGTCTTAAGTGTGTAAATGCCTTGGGTTCACAACATGAATGAGGAGCTACAGCCAGAAAGAGTGCACAGTGGTAATTTAGTGGGGAAAACTGAACACACCCAAATTATATCTGCTAAAAGTGCAAACTTCAGGGTGTTGGGAGGCAGAAAGGAATGCAGCAGATTTGGCTTTTCCCTGGTGCATCCTCTCAATCTGTCCCTTGCCTTTGGGAAGGGCACTGCAGGGTTCCCCTCCTGCTCTTTACTGGCTTTTATAAAGGCTCTGACACAATAGATTATTTTCTGAGTATTTATTTATCCTCTGCTCAAATGGAAGTGTTTTGGTGAGTGACTTTAGATGGGACAGTGTGTCAGATTGAGTGTCTCCTTTCTAATATTAGCTTTGCTTCCACGTAATCTGCTGTCACCCTCTGCTTTGGGCTGCGTGCCCAAGGACATCTAAGCTTTTGTACAACTGTTACTCTGTGAAAATGCTGTTCTGTTTTCCTGACACTTTGTCCTGTCACAGCTTGGGCCACTGGAATAGCATGGATGTGCTGAGTGCCTAGAATCAACTTTATGCAATAAACTTTCCACTTCTCGGGGGCATTTCCTAATTAAATGTTTAAAATTTCCTTACATTTCTTATGGAGCCTCTTAGCTGGGGCTCTGTAAGACCATAACACCTTTCTTTTGCCCTTTCTGGGCAGTTTTGAGCATGGAAAGTGTCCTGGAGTCCTTGAGGGATTTGGTTTGAAGCCGCATGTGGTGTGGCTGGAACGTGTGACTCAGAGACACTGTTTTTGCACTTGAGTTATGAGTGACCTGCACATCAAAAGCTGAACACATTCCTGTTCCTTTTAGTGTTTTCAAATCTCCCAGGGGTAGAACCAAGGCAGGCTGACCCAGCCATCATTTGGGGGATCAGTTCTACCTTCATTTTCCAATAAACTTAGCCATGCCTGTAGATCCTTGCTCCATCCTTACCAAGACCAGCTGGGTCATTTTACAAAGGTCCAAGCAGCAGGAAAAATGCATGAGGGAGCTGGGAATCTGCTAATAGTCAGAACATGTTCTCCTGTACCTGTGCATTAGCTATGTGATGGATCAGCCTTTGGAAGTGTCAGGAAGATGCTTTCTGTAATTTAAATGCTGCAGCTGTGCACCAACTTCAGTGACTTTAAATGCATGTGTTACCCCTCCAGCCTGAACATCCCTTCAGACCATCAAAGGATACTGAAGAGAGGCTAAAGGTCATTCCCAAATTCTGCTTTCCAGATCCCAAAGACTGGTTCCCTTCATCAGACCTTAAAAGGTAAAGACTTGGTTTTGAATATCTGTGACTGAAACAGGCAGTACTGAAAGCTTTGGGGTGTGCCAAAGGAGCAAGGGGAAAGGGGAAAGGATCCTTGGAAAGAGATCCAGGGGAAAGGATCCAGGAAATCCCCTGTGGTGGGAGGGGAGATGAGGTATGGAGCTGGGCTAGGGGGCTGCTGCTGCCTTTCCTGTAAGGAGGAAGAATTTATACAAGGCCAGCTCCCAGGGCTGGAAGGGCTTCTGCTGCTCCTTGGCTGAATGGAGAAGCAGCTGGGAAGGAGGAGAGGTGGAAAAGCTCAGTGAGAGCAGCTGGGAGGGAGGAGAGATGGAAAGGCTCATGGGGTGCAAGTTTTTACCCTGAACAGATCCCAAAGTCCTTGTAATCGTGCCTCGGCCCTTGTCAGCATGACCAGAAGGAGTCTGTGTGCTTTGTCAGTCTCTCCCCTGAGCTGTGTGATGAATTTAACCCCGACTCTCCTCTGGTTCCCCAGTGAAACCTTTTCCTTCGTGCTGACGGGGGAGGACGGCAGCCGCTGGTTCGGGTACTGCAGGAAGCTCCTGGTGAGCATCCCTGGGGGGCTGGGGGTACAGAGAGCACTGACTGGGCACTGCCAGGACATGACTCAGGGCTGCTTTTCCACATGGATTACCCATCCTGTGCTGCTGTGGTGGTGCCAGCCCTTGGGATGCACAGGGAAGGGTCACGAGGGTGCCCAGAAATAGCGAAATGGGCTCTGGGCATGAAGCAGCTCCTGGAACTGGGTGTTCCTTGAGAAGCTTTGCAGTCAGAAGTGCAGGGGGGACTGCAGCAGAAGGAATTCTGCAGATCAGCTGCAGTGTGGGTGCTGGGTTGTTCCTTGCCCCCCTGTTCTCAGCAGAGCTGTTGCTGTTGCCTTTCAGCCAGAAGGGAAAGGGAAGCGCCTGCCCGAGGTGTACTGCATCGTGAGCCGCCTGGGCTGCTTCAACCTCTTCTCCAAGGTGAGCTGGCACAGCCTGTTCCTTGAGCCCTGGCAGCCTGCAGGCTCCACACAGTAACTGGGTGCTTCTGTCAGGCTTGGTGATTGCAGCTCATCCCAGGAGAGTGGTGCTTCCTCTCTGTCTTTGCTTTGAGAGGGGAAGTAAAATACTGGTGCTGAGTCCTGTCAGCCAATACACAAACCCTTCAGCAATTCCTGCCAGGAAGGGGCTTCTAACACCTGGTGTTACTGAGGGTGCCCCTTCATCCTCCTCTTCCCTGACTTGGAAATGGAAAATCACTTTGGGAAGGGGTTGGATCTACCCTGGTTTTTGTAGCACCGTGAGGGGGGGAGATAAAGAGGTGAAGACTGGGGAAAGCTGCTGCAGATAAAGGGCAGTTATTGCAGAAGAATACAGGGACAAATTTTGATGAAAGATGGTTCTGATTCTTGGGGCACAGAGTTTCTAGAACTGTGTTTCAGGGAGGTTTCTTGGCGAGGGGGATGGGGTGTTGCTCCTCTTACTCCCCTAAATAAGGAGAATTTGATTACTCCATACAAGACATTTCCTTCCAGTAGCAGGAGACTGGAGAGTGGAGAGTTTTGCTTACAGGAAACTGTTCACCCTTGATCGTTCAGACATTTGAGATGAATTTCACAGGGGTCCCAGGCGAGGTGGGAGAGGGCTGTGGCTCTGTGCTGGAGCCTTCTCCATGGGAGTGCTCTGAGGGATTCTCCCCTCTGGTCAGCAGCAGCAGTGACCCAAGGCCCCGTGTGTTTCCCTGCAGATCCTGGATGAGGTGGAGAAGAGGAGGGAGATGTCCCCAGCCCTGGTGCACCCCTTCATGCACAGCGTGATGGAGGCCCCGTTCCCCGCCCCGGGACGCACCATCACCGTCAGGAGCTTCCTGCCAGGAGCAGGAGATGAGGTAACGGAGGTCAGCACGGGCTGCCTGCTCTCTCTGGGGTCTCTGGGGCACAGAGGCTCTTTGCCAACGGCACAGTGGTGCCTGGGAATTAAAATTAGTCTGCAGAAAACATCCTGAAATTGGAAGGGAGGCTGTCCCAGAAACCTGTTTGCTGTGGAATCATCTACCGTGGAAGTGATTCCCTGCTTTTTAATGAAGAGCTTCTTGGGCACTCTTCTGTGCTGCCCCATGCCGACTGTCGGGGTCACAGGATTCTTTGTAGCATCACAGATTCAGAGATTACCCTGAGCTGGAAGGGACCCAAAGGATCATCCAGTCCAGCCCCTGCCCTGCACAAACATCCCAACAATCCCAGCCTGGGCATCCCTGGCAGCGCTGTCCAAACGCTGCTGGAGCTCTGGCAGCCTCGGGGCCGTGCCCATTCCCTGGGGAGCCTGGGCAGTGCCAGCACCCTCTGGGGGGAAGAACCTTTCCCTGATCTCCAGCCTGAGCCTGCCCTGCCCAGCTCCAGCCCTTCCCTGGGTCCTGGCCCTGGCCCTGCCCCTCAGGAGGAGCTGCAGGATGCAGTGAGCTCTGCCCTCAGGCCCCTCTGCTGCAGGATGAGGGCAGAGCTCCGGGCAGCTCTCCCTGTCTCTGTGTGCCTCAGGTGATGGAGCTGTGCCGTCCCTTGGACTCCCGGCTGGAACACGTTGACTTTGAGTGCCTCTTGCAGTGTCTGAGCGTCTCCCACACCATCCGGGTCTTTGCCTCTCTCCTGCTGGAAAGGAGGGTCATCTTCGTGGCTGACAACTTGAGGTGAGAGATGAGTCTGAGTAGTTCTTTCTGAGGGATACTATCACTGGATATTATTGTTTCTTCTGCGTTTGGACCCGTCCCATGTCCAAGCTTGTCTAGGTTTGCAATTAGTTCCATTTGAAAACCTTCTGCACTCTCCCCACAGCATATGCATGCCTAGAATTTGGAGTATGCTGTTTACACAAGAGGAGAAAAGGGAATGTTTCCTTTTTACCTCTTTGGCCTGGGTTGATGGTGGTTTTAGCTCCCCATAACTGAGTTCAAACGTGGGTGCATGGGGCCTCTGCTGATGCACGGGCTGTACACGAGTGACACCTGCCCTGAGCGTTTCCAGCCTGTCCTGGGGGAGGCACTGACCACCCACCCTGTGCTTCTCCCACCTCTCCAGCACTCTGTCTAAATGTGGGCACGCTGCAGTGGCAACGCTCTACCCCTTCACCTGGCAGCACACCTACATCCCCGTCCTGCCCGCTTCCATGATCGACATCGTGTGCTCTCCGACCCCATTCCTCATTGGCATCCTCTCCTGCTGCCTGCCACAGCTCCAGGACCTGCCCGTGGAAGAGGTGAGACACAGCCAGTGTCAGTGGGATGAGGTTGACCTCTCTGGAATAATCTCTGGATCCTGTCTGAATATAAACTGTCAAACTTCTCTGAGCTGCTTGGTGAATTTTCCAGATAAATGTCAGGGTGTTCCAGTGTTGTCAAAGATAAATAATATTCACTGTTCTCGGAGACAGGCTGCACTTATGCAAAACTTGTGTTTTGTGTGTGACATCCCATATTTTAAAAACATCCCTCATTTAAAAAACAAATTATAAACCTGTTTTTTTTCCTATACAGCAACATACCTGGTTATGAGTCAGTGTGTTTTCTACATCTTTCCACAGGTTCTGATTGTTGATCTTTGTGCTGACAAGTTCTTGCAAGAGGTGAGTGAAATAACAGTACCAGTAACTCATGGTTTTATGCCAGGAAAAGGCATTGATGAAAGAAAAGAATAAAAAGAAATCAGGAAAAGCTGGTGTTCATATGCTTCCAGTGGCTGAAGAAATACCTTGAAATCCTTTTGAACTGGCAGAGAAGGGAACAGGCTTACAAAGCCTTGTTGCAAGGTTGGGGTTGCATGAGGTGGAGAGCTCTGCAAAGCTGAAGGTGCTGCTTGTCTGAGATGAGTTTAAGAACTATTACTTGGTTTCTTATGTGAGGGGGATCCGTGAGATTCTCTGCTGCTTTTTGTCTGTCTCCCCCTGTTCTGTACAGCACTTTCTCCTCTCTCATCCAGCTGGGGTGTGTTTGTTGGTTTGGGTTGTTGTTTTTCCCAGGAGTGACAGTCTGGGGAACAAATTACCACAGTTCACTTGGGGTTCTCTGCTGAACTTCCCCAAAAGTGCTTCTGCATCCCCAGACAAGTAGCTATAGAAATACTGGGGATTTTATTACTGGTTCAGGATATTTGCTTCTCCTTTTCTTTGCCTCACTGTTCTGTTTTGCATTGCAGCCTGCAACTGGAGAAAGGTATTAAAGGATTGGGGAATTTTTTTAACCGTATTATTGAGACTTGTTGTATTTTCTCAACAGACTTTTATTGGTTTTGTGTGTTTTACTGGTGAAATAAGCCTGAGTCTGTGTGGTGGCCAGTTGTGTGTGTGACTCTAATAAAATGTACTTGGGGGGTGCTGAGCAAATGTTTTTAATTTCTGTGGCTGCAAGACAAATATATGGTCTCCCTCAAAATATATTACAGAATAACTCCCCTCTAACTGCTTTAGGCATGTTATGAATATTTCTAATCTCTCCCCTGGTTCTCCTGCTGCTGGGAATAACACAAAAGTCCTTCCTTGGCCATTTCTGTCTGTAGGTATCAGATGAGGACGAGATCCTGCCCCATAAACTCCAAGCTGCACTTGTACAAATCCTGGAAGAACGGAGTGAAATCCTGTCACATGAGCAGAGTGACACACAAGGTACTTTCTGTGGAAAGGTTTCCATGGAAAAGCGTTTTCCCATTAGCACATCTCTACCTTGGAGTTGATAAAAATGAGCAAATTGAAATAAACACTAGGAAGTGACATTTTGGCTGTTTCCCTGTGATGTTGCTGAGAACATCTTGTGAATGTATGAGAAGTTTGGTATGCTGACAGTTCCTCTTCTCACAATTAGTGTGTGCAGAGCTGTAGTTTCCTTTGGGCCAACAGCATCAGTTCCCGTGCTTGGAATTTTATTATGTTTTTCTAAGTGGCAGAGACAATGTTTTTCTCAGAGAATGTAGCAAGTTTCTGTATTTTAGAGGGTAATCTGGCAGATCATTTTCAAAGCTGAACTGCTTTATACATGATCCATGAGATAAGGAAGTGTCAGAAATTAAAAAGCTCCAAGTGGCTTGAGAGAATGGCACCAGCAAATTATATAATTCCATAAAAACAAAGTTCATTTTCCAGAGAGTTTGTCTTCTGTAGTTTGCCTAATTCTTGAAGAGAATTAAACTTAGCCTGTAATTCTTGAAGAGAATTAAACTTAGCTGACAGCTCATTAGACACCAGATGTTTGATGGGGAAAATGAAATTATGGATGTTTTAAATCCTGGAAAAGCTTTAGAACTGAACCTGTCCCAGCTGCAGCAGAAAGCTGACAGTGAGAAATTGAATATTTGAGCTGAGACTTCTTTGATATCAATCACCTGGAATCTCCTTGTCTGAGGCAGCCAGTACAAAAAGTGACTGAGGTCTCTAAAAAAGCCATTTCTCCTTTAAGGAGAGAATGGGAATTAACAGCAGGTCTGACAGCTTGTCTGATTCCGACATTGAGCTTAACACAGTTCGTTTTTACCCGTGAGAAACTTAGTAGAAGGAATCCAAACACGAGGGAGAGAAAACAGCAACAAGCTGCACCTGATGTTTTTCTAAATTCCTGAACGCTTATGCTATAGATGACCAGTGGTGTATATTGTGGATTAAGTAATAGCCAATAGATGGATTGTAGTAGTCAAAGACCCAATGAACACGTAGCCTGATTGATAAACATCCAAAAGTGTATAAATGACACTGGCTCTTTGAATAAACGATTTTTTCTGCCCGAACTGTAAGTCCTTCATGTCAACAGCGAGAGGAGGGGAGTGACCAGAGTGACAAATGTCCTCCCCACAGGCGACACGACCCTGAACGCGCTGGTGTCGGAGGCGTTTGTGCGGTTCTTCGTGGAGACCGTGGGGCACTACTCGCTGCACATGAGCGTGACGGAGAGGGGCGAGCGCGTGTTCCAGCGGGAGCCCTTCCGCAAATCGCACGGCTCGCGCACCGTGCGCCACTTCCTGCACTGCTTCATGGAAACGCAGATGTTCGCGGGCTTCATCCAGGACCGCGAGCTCAGCAAGAACCTCGTCAAAGGTAGCTGGGGCATCACCCTCCTGTTTTTTGTTTCGGCATCACCTTCTTGTTCCAAGTCTGCTTCACAGACTCGCTTTCGAAGGGTGATGCCGCCTGCCTCTGCTGCTGGGATTTTGTCCCATGGAATAGCCCCGTGCCCTTCTAGTTACTCAAAAGAATTCACTTTATAAAGCAAAGAATTTCTGCATCTCTCTCCTTTCTCCTTGATCCTGCACCTTACACGCATGCAGGATTTCCTTTCGTGGCCTTGTTAATCGCGATGCCACATGCTAAAAGATGGGAGTAACTCGTTCGGTGAGTGATTTTTAATTTTTAGATTTCTTTTTCTCTTTAGGCCTTTTTGAGGTGCGTGCCTTGGAGTATTTGGAGAGTCTTCCAGAGACGGAACGAACTGGAATGAACAAAATCCTTCGCAGTCTTGGTAAAGGAACACCCTTGCTGTTCTTGATTGTTAAAATGGTTTAAATTAATTTTAGCTATTGAATAGTTAATTTGTTACAAAGGAGAGGAGGGCCCCTTCTTTGCCTTGTGTGCCTGGGTTCCCTTGTTTACATTTACTGCTTCAGGGGACACTGAACACTGCATCAGATTTTTCTTTTATTTTTAAGCTTTTGTATCTTTAGCTAAAGTTTGTGGGAGTTGCTGCTCTGGGAGCTGTCCAGGCTTGTTCCTTGAGTTTGGTCCTGGCTGAGGACATGCTTGGGGACAGAAGTTGTGTCTGCTGGCAGAGGTGGCCATGTGTGGCTTTCCACATTAAGCTCCTCAGCCTGCTGAGTCCTGGAGTGTCTCCAGCTCACAGAATCCCACAACGGTTTGGGTGGGAAGGAACCGGTTCCTGCCATGGGCAGGGACACCTCCCACTGTCCCAGGCTGCTCCAAGCCCTGTCCAGCCTGGCCTTGGACACTGCCAGGAATCCAGGGGCAGCCACAGCTTCTCCGGGCACCCTGTGCCAGGGTCTCTCCACCCTCGTCTAAAGCTCCTAATGCTGTTTTTTCTCCGCAGGCAGTAAAATGAAATTCCTCCAGAAGAAGTGACCGGGTGCTGCTGCGGGACAGCGGCGGGAGGGGGGAGCCGCCGGACCCCGCCCGGGGCCGGGCTGTGCTGTGCCCCGGGAGGGCCGGGCCGGGGCCAGGCGGGGGGTCCGCCGGTGCTGCGGGAACCACCAGCGCGTGNGGGCCGGGGCCAGGCGGGGGCTCCGCCGGTGCTGCGGTAACAACCAGCGCGTGGGTCGGTAACAGCTCACGGACAGATAACAGCTCACGGACAGATAACAGCTCCATGGATCGATAACAGCTCACGGACAGATAACAGCTCCAGGGATCCATAACAGCTCACTGACAGATAACGGCTCCATGGATCAATAACAGCTCCATGGATCAGTTACAGCTCATGGACCGATTATAGCTCATGGATCGATGACCAGTTCCATGGATCACTAACAGCTCATGGATCGAAAATCAGTTCCATGGATCAATAACAGCTCATGGATCGATAACAGCTCACGGACAGATAACAGCTCCATGGATCAATAACAGCTCGTGGACCGATTATAGCTCATGGATCGATAATCAGTTCCATGGATCGATAGCAGCTCATGGATCAATAACAGCTCATGGGTCCAACCTATCACGTGTCTCCGTTCCTTAAGGAGGCGTGTCCGCGGCGGGAGGGGCGGGGCCAGGCCGGGAGGGGCGGGGCCAAGGCTGGAGTCGCCCCGGGAGCGGCGAGACCGGGCAGGGAGGGGCAGGGCCGGGGTCGGAGTCGCACCGGGAGGGGCGGGGCCAGGCCAGGCCAGGCCTGGAAACGCTCCGGGAGCGGCGGGACCGGGGCTGGAATCAAACCGGGAAGG
>VZTG01006033.1:250816-279904 GCA_013397845.1 Melanocharis versteri
GGACAGGTCCTGGTGGGAAGGAAGGACAGGTCCTGGTGGGAAGGAAGGACAGGTCCTGGTGGGAAGGAAGGACAGGTCCTGGTGAGAAGGATGGACAGGTCCTGGTGAGAGGGACAGGTCCTGGCCTCGGCAGAAGCTGCCGGGAGAGCTGGAGCCTCCAGGAGGGTCCTTGTTGTGTCCTTGGTGTCACTGTCACGTCCTGCCTTGCAGGGACCTGGGCTCCCACTGGGGCAGGAGCAGCCCTTTCCAGGATAGAGATCATTCTTGGGATGTGCCAAAATTCCCATTTCCATCGGCGTGGGCTCTGCTCTGTCCCACCCATCCACGTGCTGGGGAGAGCTGCTCCCGGGGGCAGGTTCCTGTAGCTCTGTGGATCCATCCCTGGTCACGTTCCTGTATTTCTGTCCATTCTTTGTGCTGGTCCTCAGCCCCTGAATGGCTCTGTCTGTCTCAGGAGACTCTGTGGGAGTGTGGCACAAGGACTCTGGAGCCTCTCTCCTCCCTGAATCACGGGCTGGGGAGCTCTGGCAGGGAGGAATGGCTCAGGGGAGAGGATGAAACTCATCTTCCTTTGGGCAGGATTGGCAATGCCAGGCTTTTCCTGCCTGCTGGATTGGAGACTCTCAGTCCAAATTTCCAGGTAGGAAACTACTCCTGCTTCTCCCTTCAGTCAGCTTTAGGCAGGGTGAAAGGAAGAACAAAGCTGCATTTGGGCTGAGCGTTGTGTGTAGCAGCACGCAGGGGACAGGGAATGTGTGTGATTGGAAACATTTTTGCTGTTCTGCAGAAGTGTGGGACTAGAAGCAGAATCTGATCTGAACTGCATCATCAATTGGGAATAGGATGTGAGGGAAGGGGAAATTTGCTGCAGAGAGCTGTGTCTGTTGAGTGCTGTGGAAGAGGGGTAATGAGTATTTGTGCTCGTGGTTGTTACAGGTTGTTACACTTGAGGTGTGTGATGGAAACAACTGGAAAAATGGGTAATGAGAGTCCTCTAAAGTACAACAAGAAGAAGCTTGAAAGCCCACTCCTGTTATCTGCAGCTCTTGTGAAATAGTTCATCATCTCCCATGGCCTTTTAGGTCCAAAGGATGATTCTTCCTGAATTTCTTCATGGAAGTACTGACATCCACAGGAGCATCTGTGGGTGGCTGGTGAAGTTTGTAGGGTGCTGAATTGTTCTTTTTTCAGGGCCTGAAGCATGAGTGTGCTCCTGTAGCTAATGCTGAGGGCAGGATTTTGGTGACAGTGTTCTGTAAGGCACAAAGGAACTGCTGCACAAAGTGTTTCAGACCCTCAGTGCAGGGTTTCACGTGGTGTGGTCAGAACTTCCTGAAAGAAACTTCCCTTTTCTCAGCTCTGTGCCTCAGTGCTGCTCTTGACCTCTGGAGCAACATTTACAGCTCAAAAATAATACGGAGCCATCTCTGAGGACGTAGGAAATCTTGGTGGTAATAATTAGGATTGAGGGAGATCATAAACCAGTCTGACCTTCATAATTTGTATGAATGTGTCTTATTCTAATTCAGCTGTGATTTAAAAAATAAGACTGACCTTTGAACAGTAGTTTTTGCTGTGTGCTAATGCTTGTTGGAAAGCAGAGTTACAGTGGGAATGTTTGTACCAGGACTAACGTGTTTGATTTGTTTGCTGCAGAAAAACAGCAAAGTAAGTTCTGCTGGAGTATAAATAGAGTTATAGTTTTATATTTACTTTTATTTTCTTATATAAGATTTTTTTTATTGAAACTGACAGTGAAACCTTGTTTTTCTCAGAGGTTATATAAACATTTGAACCTTAGTTTGTCCTAAAATACATTCTCACTAAATGTTTGCAGTAAACTTTGTTAGCTTACAAATTATCTCAAGTTTTGACAGCTAAGGATTTCTTTTTTCTATGTAAATGCTATTTCAGTGTGATTTTCTCTACTTTTCCCTCCTGCCTCACAAAATTAGCCACATCTGTATCTTTTCAGCGCATTTGGTTTCTAGTACGAATAGTGCTGCAGTAATTTGTTTTTTATTAGATTAAAAGACCAGGATATGAGATGTTTAGTGGCTCATATATTATTGGAAAAGCTACTGTTGGAAATAAAGGGTGTTGAGATGTGAAAAAGGAGTGTAATGTGCTAAATGACAATTTCAAGGCCTTGTCTTCGGGCTGTGATCTCTTGAGGTGTGTGCAGAACACTTGGGGGCACTTTGTGTGCAGGTTTGATTTGAATGTGGAGGTGCAAGATTTGGGTGTTGGACTGTGAGAGCAGGACCTGGGCCTGCCCATTCCATCTCTGGCAGGAGCAGTGGACAAGGTGGAATTACCCCTGGCCAGAATCCAGCCTGTGGGCTGTCACTTGGATCAAAAGGCTTGATTTTATTCAAGCTTCTGTTGGTTTGGCTGCTTTAAAACCAACCCAAAATTTGCCTTATAGGAAGGGGTTTTCATCTGAAGAATTTTACTTGTTGTTGTCTAGAGATTACAGATCTTGGGCTTCTTCTGTTTTGTTGTTTTCTTGAAATATTTTGTGTTTGACCCAAGACAGCACTAAAAATCGAGTTTAGGCTTGGTTTGGATGGAGTAGTTCTAATGGTAAATATATGTAATTTTTGTTGTGTAAGTATGTGCACATCAGCTGCTGGATGGCTTTCAGCTGGTATTCCCTAAAGAATTTTGTCTCTCAGTTGTAAGAAAACCTCAAAGTTCTGCATATGGGGAAGGCTTCACTGTGGGTGTGAAAGCTCTTGTATATTTAGCTGCTGCAGTGAGGGTTATTTTTCACATCCTGCTCTTGAGATGTGTTTGGTTTGGTGAGACACGGAGTTTTTAGTTGGATTATTGTTGCTCTGCAGTGAATCTCCTGCGTTCTGAAGCCATCATTAATTTTAGCACTTGAAAAAATTAATGCTACTCCACTACTAATGTAATTAATCTCCCTGAAATAAGTCCTACTGTCCTAATTGAATATCCACAAAGGAGCTGAGCATCATTTAATTACACTTCTCGAAGTTGTTTCAGTGTACAAAAATACCCAATGGCTTGGAAAGCTTGTTGCAGATTATATTCTCAATAAATTGTATAGGAATTTGATTTAAGATCAGATGACACTTCTGTGAAGCGTGAGCCACTACCTAAGTTATAAATAGGTTTTCAGACCTTTATGGGCGTTGTTCATAGGCATCTTCAAATGTCAGTTTGGTTCATGTAGTAACTTCTTTGCAGCTCTGCTGAGGATTTAAAACTAATTTTGTGATTACAAAGGATAACAAAGCAGTATGCTGGTATTTTATTGCTTCATCTGCCTCCCTGACCTCATGGAAATAGATTATGTTAGAAATCTTGCTGTGCTGTAGCTGGGAGAATGCTGAGACACACTGCTGCCATGGCATTTTCAGGAACATCACTGAAGTCACCCCAGCTATCTGGGAACACCCCTCTTAATGCTTGTCTTGAGACAGGCTGGACCACAGACTTCTAAAAGATAATTAACAAGCGTCTTGAGTTTTGTAATCTAAAGTAAGCAGGGGAAAATATTAAATATTTGCTTGGGGACAACAAATTACTTTGCTAAAAATATAAGATTTTTTGGGGAAAAAATAAGTAGGAAAAACTGAGTATGATGTAGAAATTATCACGACTAGGTGAGGGATCCTTTTCTGTAGAGGTCTGTGGGGGTTTTTGGGTTTTGTTGAGGAGTGTATTTTGGGGTGAAACCTGTTCTACACCTGTAGGGGCTGGTTTTTGATGGTAATGTCAGCCGTGAAATCCTTCACCCAGGTGAAGCGAGGAGTGTGCTTTGTGTTTTGTGCTTCTGGGCACGTTGATTTGTGGGTTTTGTTGCCCTAAAAGCGTGTGGGGTGCTGTGTTTTGCAGTGGGGGTGATCCGGTGCCCGATCTGCCGCCAGGAGTGCCGGCAGATCGACCTGGTGGACAACTACTTTGTGAAGGACACCTCGGAGGCCCCCAGCAGCTCGGACGAGAAGTCAGAGCAGGTAGGGACCATCCTGCCTGCCCCAGCCTTTGATTTCAGGCCTTTCAGCACTCCCCAGGATGATTCTGGTGCTGTTTCCCCACCCCTCCTCTGATTTCTGGGGCTGTCAGTGCTCCCCAGGATGAATCTGGTGCCCTTTCCCCAACCCTGCTCTACTCTCTGATCCTGTCAGTGCTCCCCAGGATGGTTCTGGTGCCTTTTCCCCACTCCTCCTCTGCTCTCTGGGGCTGTCAGTGCACCTCAGGATGATTCTGGTTGCTTTTCCCCAACCCTGCTCTGCTCTCTGGGCTGTCAGTGCTCCCCAGGATGAATCTGGTGCCTTTTCCCCACCCCTCCTCTGCTCTCTGATCCTTTCAGTGCTCCCCAGGACAATTCTGGTGCCTTTTACCTGACTCATTTCTGCTCTCTGGGGCTGTCAGTGCTCCCCAGGACAATGCTGGTGCCTTTTCCCCAACCCTGCTCTACTCTCTGGGCTGTCAGTGCTCCCCAGGACAATGCTGGTGCCTTTTCCCCAGCTCTGCTCTGCTCTCTGATCCTGTCAGTGCTCCCCAGGACAATGCTGGTGCCTTTTCCCCAGCTCTGCTCTGCTCTCTGATCCTGTCAGTGCTCCCCAGGACAATGCTGGTGCCTTTTCCCCAGCTCTGCTCTGCTCTCTGATCCTGTCAGTGCTCCCCAGGACAATGCTGGTGCCTTTTCCCCAGCTCTGCTCTGCTCTCTGATCCTGTCAGTGCTCCCCAGGACAATTCTGGTGTCTTTTCCCCACCCCTCCCCTGCTCTCTGATCCTGTCNCTGTCAGTGCCCCTCAGGACAGTTCTGGTGCCTTTTCCCCTGCAGGTGTGTACCAGCTGTGAGGACAACGCCAGTGCCGTGGGTTTCTGTGTGGAGTGTGGGGAGTGGCTGTGTAAGACCTGCATAGAAGCTCACCAGCGAGTAAAGTTTACTAAGGATCACATGATCAGGAAAAAGGAGGATGTGTCCTCAGGTGAGTGTTGGTATCACTTTGTCCTGCCTGTTCCAAGAGCCTTTTCTCTTTATGTGTAAAAGAGGGGGGGGAGGATGATGGAGGTAACAGCCAGCTGTGTGTTTTCCTGCCAGGATTTGGGAAAAGTTCAGGCAAAAGTTACCAGTGCATAATTAGTAGCTGTAAAAATAGAGGAAAAACTAAATTTAAAACAGTGGTACTTTGTGCAGTTTGATGTCTAATGCCTTTGGAAAGGATTTAGATCCATTCTTAATAACTTTCTATTTAGTGGAACAAATAACTAAACACAGGGTTGGAATCTGGAGAGCAGTGGCATATTGATAATCTTATCCATTGTCCAAGGAAATTAAATTACACATTTTGCTGTATTTTGTTATAAGAAGCAATTCTAGTTCTCCCTGTAGAAATGTACATAGAAGTTGATAGTTACCTTCAATATATGATGTTACTTGGTATTGATTTTGCTGAGTAAATGTAGAATTTGAATCTATTTAAGGTTTAACCTCTCAGTGAGCAAAATTTAACGTGTGAAGTGTGTGTAGGGTTTGTTTAGATGTGCAGCCTTATTAAAAGTAAATCCTTAAACTGTTGTTTGATCGTATATCACTTGTATCCTATTGAGGTAATGTGGAAAATCATCTCAGAACAGGTCCAGAGTATCTGGATTTTATCATTTGTAGCTGTTGAGGTAATGTGGAAAATGTTCCCCTAACACGTCCAGGGTATCCAGATTTTAGCTTAGAAAATTCTATTTGTAAATGGGTTAAAAGTTCTGATTTAAAGACCTGTAGGTTCTCCACAATCTGGATGTGTCTGAAGAATGATCATATTGAGGGAGAGAGATCTCGACACTTTGCTCTCTCTCTCCATTTAAAATGAATTAAGTTCTTCATAATTGTTTTGTTGTATCCTTTCCAAGGAACGAACACTGCTTTTCTTTCTGAAAGCAGTTTAATAGTTAAAAAGTTTGCTGTTGAGCTTAGCTCTTTTAGACAAGGATCTTATTTCATTTACTCTATCAAATAAACCTCATTTTGGAGAGGTTTCTCTTTATGTCTTAATGAGTATTTTTAATAAGAAATATTACCCATTTAAGATTAAATGTATTAAACATCACAGATGAGAAGCCCTTAAATTCCATCAAATTATAGGGACCAAGAAAGATTTACTGATGTTTTTACAAGGAGTGCTAAATTGTGACTCTCAATGTGATATTACAGCTCAGCTTCCCCTTTGGTACCTGCTGGGAAGGGGCTGAAAAATGACTGTTCAAACAAAATAAACTTTCTATCAGAAATTTTGTTTACTGTGATTGTGGGGAAGGGCTGGTCATTGTTTTTTTTCTCCTTAGATTCAAAGATGTGCCCTGGAGACTTTAAATTTCTCTCAGTGAGTGGCAGCTGTAGGTTCATCAGCTCTTTCTTCACAATAACTTGCATGATATAACCAGCTTCAGAAATGTGGAGAGTGAGGAAAATGTTCATGTTTTAAACCCTACCTGCTGTACCTTCCAAAGGCTGCTTTCCTCTTTGCTAAGCTCAAAATATCTTCAGAACACTGTGTGACACTTTTTTAGTAAACCCAGAACTATTTTTTGACATTATTTGTTATTTGGGGGTTTAAGTAGCTCTTAACACAGGCAACATTTGCTTTGCAGTTCCCACTTCAGTTGTGTTTGACTAAAAGAGCTGTGTAAGGGTGTGAAGGGATAACCTAGAAAACCGATGGGGTAAAAAATAAAAAGGTTTGAGAGGTTTGACCCATCCTTCAGTGTGTCAGAGGTGAAATTGTTTGGAATTAAATCTTTATTGACACAGATACACCGTGCTGGTGTTTGTGTGCAGTCTTACAAGGCCTTTTGGGTGCTTGTGAGAAAAGAGGAATTCCTCCTCCTCTTTGAATGAATAAAGTGAAAACAGCTATAAACCACTGGCACTGTAAATCACAGAGTCATGAAGGTTGGGAAAGACCTCTGAGATCAAGTCCAGCCCCTGACCTGATGTACTCACAGTAACCTTAGCGTGAGAACAGATCTGGAGGTGCCTTTGCAAGTTCGTGGTTCTTACTGGAAGTTAGTTATTTTGCTCTTCAGATTGTCTAAATTTTATTTTAAAATGCACAAATGGTTTATTTTTAAAAACAGAGGCCGTGGGAGCATCTGGTCAACGTCCTGTTTTCTGCCCTGTCCACAAACAAGAGCAGTTAAAACTTTTCTGTGAAACCTGTGACAGGCTGACATGCAGAGACTGTCAGTTACTGGAACACAAAGAACACAGGTACAAATATTCCCATGTCTTAACTGCTGTGGTGTGCTGTCTCAGGGGATGAAGTGGCATTGGTGTGAACCAGTTGTGGTGGAAGTTCTGCTGCATTTACTCCTTGTTGGACTGAAACCATCCCTTGCAAAGGAGAACCTGTGTGGAGTGACAGAAACTTCATCAGCTGGTTGAGCTTTGTCAGGTTTCTTAAGATCAGATTCAAGCCAAGATGGGCTGAGGAGGTTTTGGGGTGATTTAGGTGTTCATTTGCCTGGCAGTTCCCAGTGCTGTCACTCTGTTCAGGACTTGAGTGGAAATTCCTGCAGCCCTGGACACCTGGTGCTGTAAAACAGGCAAAAGTGATAGAGTGAGTCATGGGTGAGGTAATTTTCTGAAAGGGCATATTTGGTTGTGCAACAGTCTTTAGGGGAATTTTGTAAAGGAAAGTCTAAATTTTGCCTCTTACATTAATA
Source organism: Melanocharis versteri (assembly GCA_013397845.1). Classification (NCBI taxonomy): domain Eukaryota; kingdom Metazoa; phylum Chordata; class Aves; order Passeriformes; family Melanocharitidae; genus Melanocharis; species Melanocharis versteri. The sequence goes on from VZTG01006033.1 coordinate 258,515, forward strand.
TAGTCTCCTAGTGCAGAGGGTGAAAATGGTTTGGTTTTAGTTGGTTAAAAGTTGCCTCATTCCAAGTAAAAAGAAATGCTGGGTTTGTCTCTGCTAGAAAAAGAGTTGGAGCCCCTTTAAGACACATTCCAACTTCCTGCTCTTTAGCAGCTCTGCCATGTAGCTGTTTGAATGCCTGAACAAATATTTTTCAGCGTTACAGTAGAGAATCTGGGGATAATACATATTTATCAACCACTGCACCACTGCTTTTCCTAGTCAGGCTGCAAGTGACTCTTCTCTGTAAAGGTGCAATATTGAATTTAGTGGTGTTTTTCTCAGGGTAGTGATTATTCTCAGACTGCTACAGCAGCCTATGGAGAACTTCTGCTTTTGAAATTAGTATTATTAAAATATTAACAACCTCAAATATTCCTGCTCTGTTCTTTCATAGGCTTGACCATGAATATCCTGGATGACTCCCTTGTCACAAAGGGTGCTCTCCTGGGGTGTATTCACTAACTTGGTCTGGTTGGTTTCCTTGCATCTGTTTTGTGCATGTTGCTAATGGATTAACAGATGGGTCTTGTCCTCCTTACCTGTGCTCTTCCAGAAGGAGGATTCTTTGCTATTAACGTGCTTTTTTTTGCAGAATATTCTTTCCACATGGTTCTGTGTGCAGGTGTGAATTACAGATGATTAAGGGACTGCTTTGTCTGCCTGAAGTACAGCTGAGATTTTGTGGAGAATCATGCCAAGTGGAAAAAGAAATCATTTTAATCCCCTGTTTTCTTCTTACCTGAAATCCCAATAGTTTACACCAGAGGAGGGTGATTCACCATTTCAAGTAGCTCCATGTCCAGTGTTCAGGGTTTCAGTCATAGAATTCCAGAATGGTTTGGGGTTGGAAGGGACCTTAAAGATCATCCAGTTCCACCCCCTGCCCTGGACACGGACTGCTGGGGATTCTGTAGAAAGCTGACGATTCTTTCAGCAGCCTAATGCTGTGTGATTCCTCTAATTTGGATTGTTTTCAGTCCACACACTTGGGAAGCTGAAAGTACAATACTGAAAAAAGAAAAGTATTTTGGCTGTAGCAAGAGCTACAGCAAATTTTTAGCAGTACAAGCTGAATGTAGATTTTTCATTTCTTCTTCAAATGGAAATATGATTTTGAAATTAAAGAAAATAATTTCAGAAAACCAGCAGCTCACAAACATTTCCAATTTTGCTGTCTTTGGGCTTTAGGAATGCTACTTTTTTTGTGTTACAGTATCTAAAATCCTGGGCAGCTGTCTGTCTGCAAGAACTTTAGACTGTTCTTAGAAAAAGCAAAATTCCAACACTGAGACTGAAGAATCTGAACTCTTGGAGCTCAGACTTGTCTGTTGCTGGTACAAACTGAATTAACAGGAGCAGAGTGGTTTTTGTTGTGGATGATGTTCTTAGTCTGAGTCCCTGTTATCATGATTGTGAGTCATTTAAATAAAAAAACTGTGTTGCTGTGAGTTTGATGACAATCCAGACAGTCTTTTCCTGTTGGATTGTAATGTTCTAGATTGTGGCAGAAGACAACACTACTTACTTTCTCATTTTCTTTGGGGGATGGTGTAAGTTGTTTCTAATGCAGCTTATGGGGTGCTTCATTAATTGCAGGAATTTTCTGCCAACTTGAATATTGGGAGAACATTGCCAAGGTGCTCTGGGACCTTAAATTTTCCCTGTTGTTAACACATTACATTTCAGAGGCATGGAGTTTATTTATTGCAAAGACAAGACTTAGCAAGTGGCTGTTAGGAATCCTGGATTTTGAGCAGTTGATGAGAAAAGATGGAAATGTGCAGCTGCTTAATTCAGAGGCGTTTTGTTTCTGTTGCATTGATAATTCCAATATTCTGGGAAAAGCCACCTAATCCTGTTGTTTTCCCTCAGTGTTGGTACTTCCCCTCTTTTCAGATGAAGTAGTGGAAAGTACCTTTGGTAGCAGCTGTTAAGTTGAAGAGCTTGGAAGGGAATGTTCTTCACTTGGGAGTATCAGAGGTAGAAAAAGCTTAAAGTTTTTTAATAGGAAAATTTTCTTCAGATTAAACTAATGCAATAAAATACAATCAGTATCATCTCAGCTGAAAAACTGGGGAATTTGGGATAGTTTAGGGGCTTGTTTTTTGGTGCCTTTTAATGTGTGTTTAAGCTATTGGTGCATTTTCCTCATCAAGCCCTGAGGTTCCTGATCCATAGCCTGCTGTCCTGGGAAACGAGGCAGTGCATCCCTGTGTGGTTGGAATTGATAACTTCCCACAGAGCTTCAGTGTCCTGGGCAGTAGCAGATGGCTTTATCAGCACTTAAACATTTTGCACACTGGTCAGAGTATGCAAAATTTGATTTTTCTCAGTGTTTTGTCATATTTTTTTCGAAATGTCCCGGCTTTGCACCTGGACTGGGAGCCCTGAGTTCCAGCCCACTGCTCCTTGGTAATCAGTGTCTCCTCTTGCCTGTTGAAAAGGTACCAGTTCCTGGAAGAAGCTTTTCAGAACCAGAAGGGTGCAATTGAGAACCTGTTGGCCAAACTTCTTGAGAAGAAGAATTATGTAAATTTTGCAGCTGCCCAAGTTCAAAATAGGTGAGTTCTCCAAAATGATCAGCTATTACTTTACCTTTTTAATGAATGGTGAATGATGGGACTAGAGTAATACACTGGAGTTAATTCTATATCAAAATTGCTTTTCATAATGTTTCTTTTCCCCTACATGACTGTGCATCTCTTGTTACAAGAAACAAATGTTAAAGGTTTTGTCTTTTGTGACAACTTTGAGTAGAACCAAAAATGTGACACATTTATTACACTTCAGGGATGGGGGAGAAAAAAAACGGAATAAAAAAGGCAAGGAAACCCTTCCTATGGTTTCTTCTAAATTAGCTCTAGGCGACAGAAATGTTGAAATGTTAAAATATTTTTATGTTTCATATGAAGGCCTCTGCCAACTATGTAACAAAAACTTGGTGTGGATTTGAATAGGAAATCGTGGTTGGTTGTGGGGTTTTGATTGGGGTTTTTTTTTAGGTAGCTTCACTTAAGATTTCCAGGGTTATGTGGAATTCAACGTCACGTTAAATACCAAATACAGGGGCAGAGGGAGGAGCACGTGATCTCTGCTGGCTTTGCACCCGCTGGGGTGACGTGGTTGTGCTGCAGCTCAGGGAATTCCACCGTGGCTCTCGGTGGTTTTGTGAGCCTTCTGCAGCTTTCAGGTCATTTGCAAAATGACACATCAGCCGGGGGTGGAAAGTACGAGGGCAGGAGGATGTGCACCACAGATAGAAAGAGAAGTTCTGATGCAAATTTTTAACTCCTTGAGGTGCCATCTACATTAAAAAAAAATAAATAAAAGCAATGTAAAGGAAGAAGAACATACAGCATGACAGAGGCAAATGTGTGAAGAGGGAAGTAGTGAAAATTGGTGTTTCTATGTACTGATTTTCCATGGAAGTCTTTCACAGGTCCCAAAGCACAACCTTGTTGTGAGGCATAGAATTTTTACACGCTTGAAGAGACAGAAACGCAGTCACATAGGCAATAATTAAATTGAAAGCTCAGGAAATGTCACAAAACATTCTCTGATAAGAATTCCAGGCCAGGAATGGGTGATGCACATATGAGTAACATGTTGTAATGGTGGGGGTTTGTGCCCAGGAGTTTCTGGCTTCAGTGAATTCAGTGAATTTCTGCAGCATGGGATTGAATTGTGTAAAGATCTCAGTTTTCTGCTGAGCCAAATGGCTGGTGCAGGTGAGGCAATTCATTCCACTGCCTTGCTGGCGTGTGAGGCACAAAATCCATCATTTTAAAAACTTCAGAGAATGGGGAAAAAAAAAGGTATTGCAATCTTGTTACCAGTTTTGGCAGATGGTACAAAACTGCCATCGCATGTGATCATGGAGCATGAAGATGTTGAAGGAACAGCTCTGCTGGAATAATTGTTGGGTGCCAAAGCCAGGGGTGGATGCCATGGACTTAATGAAGGGTTGGTTGGGTGTTTTTTGAGTAGGAGACCAGGTTGTGCTGTCACGAAAAACCGCGTGTGTCCACGGAGCCTTAAAGAGCTTTGACCCCAGCAGTGTTCATCAGCCGACAGGGAGTGTTGGTCCTGTGGCTGGGTGACATCAGATCCCTGATCTGGCAGCAGAAAAGCTCTTCAAAAAAGGACAGCTTGAGCCTTCACATTGCCTCATGGCAAAGAGTTCTGCTGCAATGTGATCTTGTTAGGTTAAGGCAGCGTAGGATCAAATAAATCCAGAATTCCCATGAGTTTAAGAAATGCTGTGTTTGAAATTCTGTGGACGGAGCTCAAGATGATTTGCTTGAGCCTGAAGAAGCTGCAAATGCACCAAAACTGAGGAAAAATGGCAGTGATGAAGAGGGTATAAAAACCTGAGCACGAGAGAATAATCTAGACTAATATCAGGCACATCATTAGTGAAATGTTTATATCTTTATTGTGTATTAATTACAGGTCTGTAATAACTTCTTTGCTACAAGGGAGGAATTAATTTGAAATTCAGGGTTGATTTCTTTTCTGGTTAATATAAATTATCTTACAAGTTTGAAGCATCAGATATAAATTTTTCATAGAGAGACATGATATGGATATAAAGATATAGATGTACATACAGACACATGTGGTTATGGTGGTTATTTCTCTATATTTCTCTATATAAAAGTATGTAAACTACAAGGACTTTCATATTATTTGGAGTAAAACAAGTTGTGAATTTGTATTTGGCAGTGAAGTGTAAAGCTACTGACAATCCATTGCTTTTTTTTTTTTTAGGATAAAAGAAGTAAATGAAACCAACAAACGAGTAGAACAGGAAATCAAAGTGGCTATATTCACCCTCATCAACGAAATCAATAAAAAGGGAAAATCTCTCCTACAGCACCTTGAGGTATGCTTGAAATAAAAAGTAGTGGTGGTGTTGAGTGTCCAGTCCCCTATGCCTCGTATTCAGAATTGGGCTCATTGTGTCTGAAAATCTCCTTTTCATGTTCTGTTTGCCATATTTCTGTATTATAACATAATTCTGAGGTGTGTATAATCTAATAATTTCCTCAAATAGCTTTTTAAGGTTCATGTAAGAACAGACAGAGCAGTCCCATGTATTTGTACATGAAGGTGTAGTGCTGGTATTTAAAGTTGTGTAATACAGCATAATAAAGGACACCATGAGTTCAAGCATCCTTTCCAGACTGCACGTTCTGAATAACTGCATTCTGACTTTTATTAAAATCCATGAAAATTTAATTTATTAGTACCTGTTTTATCTGAAGAGAGGAAATCCCATGTAAGAAGTTGGCTCAGTGCATATGGCCAGCCTGCCATGACATGAAAAATTTAAGATCAAATGAATCACAATAGATTTTTCCTGGTTAAGGAACAATTATTTGGCAAGGAAATGGAATGTTCCTGGAAGAAAAGAGTAGTAATTTGATCATGAGTAAAAGAAATAATTTAAAATTCCATGAATTTTGGCTTTTCTTGTTTACCTAGCATTGGTTCAATTTTCTTGGGACGTTTTCCTTTTGATCCAAAACCTGGCAGCAGTTTGCATTTTCCTCCTAAATCTGAAAGCCCCATGGTGATAAAGTTTCTGTTTCTTTGCAGAATGTAACGAAGGAGAGACAGATGAAGTTGATGCAGCAGCAGAATGACATCAGTGGTCTGTCCCGACAAGTGAAGCACGTGATGAACTTCACGAACTGGGCGATCGCGAGCGGCAGCAGCACTGCCCTGCTCTACAGCAAGCGCCTGGTGAGGGCACCTGGCACTGGGAACCAGGGGATTTCCTGGGCTGGAAGGGACTCACCCACACAGGGATCATCCAGTCCAACCCCTGCCCTGCACAGACAGCCCAGCAATCCCACCCTGGGCATCCCTGGCAGCACTGTCCAAACGCTGCTGGAGCTCTGGCAGCCTCGGGGCCGGGACCATTCCCTGGGGAGCCTGGGCAGTGCCAGCACCTTCTGGGGAAGAACCTTTCCCTGATCTCCAGCCTGACCCTCCCTGACACAGCTCCAGCCCTTCCCTGGGTCCTGTCCCTGCTCACAGAGATCAGAGCTGTCCCTCTGCTGCTCCTGAGGGAAAAGCTGCAGCCCCCAGTGAGGTCTGACCTCAGGCCCCTCTTCTCCAGCAGAACAAAGTGCCCTCAGTGCCACTCTTGGTGTGGCTGCACAGACCTGGCCATGCAGTTCTGTCCCAGTCCCCGTGTCCAGAGAGGGGAGAAGTTCCAATACACCCAGAGTGAGATAAGACCCAAAGTCAAGTGTTAGTAACTGAAATGATAATTCACTTTTGTTGGCATAAATACACCCAGTTCTGCATGTGCAGGTTGTCCACCTGCAGGGGGTTGAGAGGGATCACCACCATTATCCCAGACCATCATTCTGGCACCAAATTCCTGTCCCAGCCTGGGACTGTGTCCTGAGCCATGAACACAGAGGGGCAGGGGAATCAACCATACCCAGAGTGAGATTAAGGCACAGATGAGGTCAAATGTTGGTAATCCAAAGGATACATCCAGTTATGCCACGTGGGCCTTCATCACCACTGTCATGGCCCATCATGGCACCATGTCTTCAGCTTCAGGTCTTACGACAGAGCCAAGCAATCGTGCAGCAATTCACTCTTTACCATGAGAGTTTAGGGAGTGTTGGTGTGGAAGGAATGGGGTCAAGCTCTGTAAAGGCACCTCAGTGTTTCTCTGGAGTTGTTGCAGCGGTGTTGTGGTGTAACAGTGCTGCCCTGTAATCCTCAGAGTAAAGAGGTTGTACAATGTGGGCTTTTCCTGGTGAATTGAGGAGTTCCCAGGCTATGAACCAAACTTGCTGCTGCCACTCCTTCTTGGTGTTCTGTGGCCTAAACTCTCGGGGCAGATGCACGCTCCTCATTTGTCGTTCTTGGTTTCTGTGTCACCAGCAGTGTGTTTTTGTCCCCTCTCAGATAACTTTCCAGCTGCGGCACATCCTGAAGGCACGCTGCGATCCCGTCCCGGCTGCCAACGGAGCCATCCGCTTCCATTGTGACCCCACCTTCTGGGCCAAGAACGTCGTCAATTTGGGTGAGAAAACTGTGTTTGCTTATTCTGTCACACTGGAAAAACTCTGTTGAATTGGGGGTGTTCATCCAGCAGGAGTGAGTGCAGTGTAATACATCTCTTAATGCAGGAGGCAAAAGCTTCCCTGACATAACCCATCCAGCCCTGATCATCCTCCTCATCTGCTCTGTTCTTTCTGTTAGCAAAGCTTTCTCTAAATGGATATTGTTTTCCAGTGGGAATGGTTCTGGGGATGGCCCTAATCACAGAATCAGAGTGGTTTGGGTTGAGAGGGACCTTAAAAGTCATCTCATTCCCCCCTTGCCATGGGCAGGGACCTTCCACCATCCCAGGTTGCTCCAAGACCCATCCACCCTGGCCTTGGACACTGCCAGGGATCCAGGGGCAGCCACAGCTTCTCTGGGCACCCTGTGCCATTTTCACTATGTTAAATATAATCACTCAGAGTTTGCAAAGTATAGGTTTTGAATGAGAGGAGAGGGGAGAGCACAGTGAGACAGAAGTACCTGTTAGCACCTGCTTGTGAACTTCTCTGTTGGATAAAAATCTCATAGAAAATCTGATAAAAATACCTGATAAAAATATCTGATAAAAATAGCTTTTGTGTGTACTCACTTCTTGCTCTGAGTCCACCATCCAGGTTGGGGTGTTCCTATGTTTAGTCAAGGATGTTTATTCTCTGGGGCAGACAGGAAACAGAAAGGAAACTGTCAACCTTAATAAAAAGGGATGTGCAGGTTCCAATGACTGCACATTCACAAAATCAACATTTTGCCTTTTCCATATAAAAGCAGAACAGGAGTTATCTAGAGAGGCAGCATGGTCCATCACACTGGAGCTTGCTTGCAGCAGTGTTTTGTGTCGTGTTTGTAGAACCTGTTCTAAGTCACTCAGTGGTGGGACACTCTCTTCCCAGGCTTTGCTTCTTTAGGCATAGAAACTTTATGCTCAGCATGTTTGTTTTCTGTTTTATTTCTCATCTTGTCCATTTCTTGTGAACGCAGAGAAGTAATTTCTGTCTGTTGTGGCTTTTAGGCTGTGCAGTTCCAGTTCTTTCACTCTTCCCTCACAGATCATGTTTTTAATTTTGCAGTTAGTTCTTGTAATCTGAGTTCTCTTTTTGCTTTTCTCGTCTATGGTTACTGAAGACCTAAAGAGGAAATTTCAGGCTTAAATTGCTCTGAGGAAACTGCATTAGAAACATCTGAATATTCCACAAATACCAGCTTTTGGAGGGTGATGAGATCTAACTGTTGATTGGTTCTTTTGTTTTTGTTTTTTTTAGGTAACTTGGTCATTGAAAATAAACCAACCCCTAGTTACACTCCTAATGTAGTGGTTGGGCAAACTCCTCCAGGAACAAACCACATCAACAAAGCTCCAGGACAGATCAATCTGGCCCAGCTTCGACTGCAGCACATGCAGCAGCAAGTGTATGCCCAAAAACACCAGCAGCTGCAGCAGATGAGGATGGCCCAGCCATCTGCATCCGTGCCCAGGCAGAGCAGCCCCCAGGTCCTGCAGCAGCAGGTGAGTCCCTCACTTGTTCTTATTTCACCTCCTGCCATAATGCTGAGATTTCAAATTGCCCTGTCAAGTCTAAACTTACAAAGCAATTTATAAACTAAAATCTCTTGAGATTTGAGATGCTTTAATGGGACAGCTGTTGGCTTTGCTTGATGTTATGTTACTACTACTGTGGAAAGAGAATGGGCTTCTTTTCTCCATGTTAAAAGCACAAATTTTAAAAAACCCAAACCCTTGCAGCCTCCCAGGTTGATCAGCATGCAGACCATGCAGAGGGGTAACATGAACTGTGGGGCTTTCCAAGCACATCAGATGAGAATGGCTCAGAATGCTGCTCGTATACCAGGAATCCCACGCCACAATGGACCTCAATACTCCATGATGCAACCTCACCTTCAAAGACAAGTATATCCTGTGTACACGCTTCATTTGTGCCATTGTGCCAGACTTTCATTCCAGTAGATGGTTCCTCCAGCTGTAAATGTGTTTATCTGTCCCCCTGTAGCTCGCAGCTACACACATTTATATGCTTCTATTCCATGTTGCATTACTGTGCTGTGACAGTTTTGCTGAACGTAAGGAAATCCAAACCTTAGTGGTGAAAATGAAATCTAATGTTTGTATTGCGGTTTAGTTCTGAGAAGCAAAACGTTTCATTTTGCACTTTTTAGTGGCATTCAGCTGAAAAGAACATTCAGAGGTTTATTAGAGAATAGTGAGGAGTAGTGGAGTTCAAAGTGATGTAGTTGAGGGGTTTTGATTAAATCAGCAGCTGAAGTGTTTTTAAATTCACACCTGAAGCATTGATGCAGAGCTCTGCATGCCATTAAGAATGAAAATCCTTGACAGTGAATGTTAACGTGACTGAAATACCAAAAGTGACTTTATATTACTTGAAACAGTTACTTTTATCTTAAGAAAAAACTAGACAGACATGTAAACTCTAAAGCTATCTTTAGAGGAAGCAATTGCTTTAGGAAAATACAGCTGTACATGAAATAATTTGGTGGAAGAAGTGCTGTCTGTTTAAAATCTAGCCACGTAAGGTATTCTTTCCTTTCCAAGTGAAGAAGAGTAGCAGTTGCTCTGCCCTCAGTGCAGGCAGGTGCTGTGCTAGGTGTGAGTGTGAGCTGTGCCCCGGTGGGGTTGAGCCTCTCCCGGGGCAGTGCTGCAGTGGGAGCTGCAGTGTCCTGGTGCCCCAGCCCGGTGTCTGTGTCTCCCCAGCACTCCAACCCCGGCCACGCGGGGCCCTTCCCGGTGGTCTCCGTGCACAACACCACCATCAACCCCACGAGCCCCACCACGGCCAGCATGGCCAGCGCCAACCGCGGCCCCACCAGCCCGTCCGTGTCGGCCATCGAGCTCATCCCGTCCGTCACCAACCCGGAGAACCTGCCCTCGCTGCCAGACATCCCTCCCATCCAGGTCAGTGCAGCTCCCGCCCACGCAGCTGCTCCCCTTTGCTCTCTGCTTTTGTGTTTAGGCACCAGGACCTGTCTGGGGAGTGGTGTAATTATCGTTTAAAGCTGTAGAATTAAAATCGTCTTCTATGCGTGCCGCTGTTTTCTCCATGAAAAGCAGCTGCTCCACCTGTTAACCTTTAGATTAATCAGGATTTCATGTGTCCTGTAGTAAACTTGAGACTTTAATTAATCCCAAGTACTGTGTTCACTTCCTTTCTTCCACAAGGCCATCTTAAGGGAAGATATCAGTAGAACAATTAATAGTGATGTGTTTTGAGCGCCCTGAATGGTGATTTAGTCAGGGTTAGAGCTGCCTGGAGCTTCTCTTTGGTGTTGCTAGAAGGAACAGGAGGCACAGAGGGGACTTGTCTCATTGTCCCACAGGGAGGGGACACAAGCTGAGGTAGATTTTGAAGTCAAGCTCATTTGCAGAGGTGAAAAGCACAGTGTAATGTACACGTGGAGGCAAAGAAAGTAAAAGTAAAGTGTTTTGTGCAGGAGTGTTTGGAAGGGGAGGAGGATGATGGCTTCATCCTGAGAACAGGACCTTTGCATTGAAATGCCCGTGTAAAACCCAGGAGATTTGGTCACCGTACAGGAAACAAAAGTAAATTTCATCTAAGATGGTCTGCTGGAATACCAGCTGCAACTCTGCAACCCTTGAATGTTCAGGGCTGGGGTGTTCAGTGTTCTCAGGAGGCTGCAGCTCATTTTCTGACGTGAGAATGGTGGGGAAGGAGGAGCCCCATCTCAGTGTGAGCAATCTGCAGTGCTGAGGCTTTGAACAAACCACCAGTATGAGTGGCTGGGACTGATTCAGCTGTGAGGGTGTGAAGCTCATCAGACACCAAGTTAGAAATTGTGGGACAGTCCAAAGCATTGCCATGCAACTTCCAGGTGCGCTGAAAATGCAGAATCCTGCTAAGATACTCTTTTTTTTATACCTGTTCATGTAATAGCTGTTATGGATTTTAGTTGGATTTAGTGGGTAGGAAGTGTTAGTCCTTCAAGCTGCTGGCACAGTCATTAAAACCCACTTAAAACAGAGCGTGTTTCAAACACATTATTGTATTTAACACATTTAACACATTTAAGCAGTTACAGCAACAAGGTCCCTGTTCCCTTGGGTTTAACAGGTACTAAAATCTGTGTGAAAAGTGAGTCGGAGACTTCCCATCACATTAAGGAAAAACAAGATTATGGCTTCCCTTAATATCTTAATTATGGAGTAACTTCTGCAGCCTCAGTAATCGGGTAGTTCATGACTAACACAACACCATGTGTGTGACCAGCACACTGAGCAGCTGGCAACCAGAAGGTTTGCAGTGACCTTGAGTAAGTGCAGCCCAGGACCATGCTGGAAAAACTCAGATTTAGGAGCTTTTGAAAAATGTTACTTGAAGTTTCTGATTTGAAAGCCTGATCTCCGCATGAAACTGATAAAAATATTTGCTGATGTCCTGAATCCTTGAAGGGAGAGGGAACAATTCCAGTAAAGATACTGATCACAGTTTAGAGGTGTGGAACTGGTACATGACAGCTGAATTAGACCTGTCTGATTCAGATTTTTGTTTTTCCTCCTTAGCTGGAAGATGCTGGTTCCAGTAGTTTGGATAATCTGCTAAGTAGATACATCACAGGCAGCCACCTCCCCCCACAGCCTACAAGCACCATGAATCCCTCCCCAGGACCTTCAGCTCTGTCTCCAGGGTCATCAGGTAAATCTGGTGGGTTTTTCTAGAGATTCCAGAGAGTGATGGGTATTGCTGGTATTTAAGTTAAAAATAATTGCCTGCAATTTCCTGCCAGAAGGGAAGTGATGTTTTATTGAAGTTTGTTCTGTTCAGGAATAGATTCTTCTGGAAATTTAAATTTTACCATCTTTCAGAGATGTCTTTATAATAACAAACTGCCAGCAAATGGATGCAGTGTTCCAGATCCATGGAGAGACAATATCAGGGTCATTCTGAGTACAACTAATTATTGGTAGAGCTTTCCTTATGCATGTGAACAAATTAAGTCACCAGCACCTAATTTTGATTTATTTAAACATTGAAAATGTCTATTTCTATAAGTAAGAAGATGATTTCAGTCAACAGAAAGAAATCCTTCCCTGTGAGGGTGGGGAGGCCCTGGCACAGGATGCCCAGAGCAGCTGTGGCTGCCCCATCCCTGGGAGTGTCCAAGGCCAGGCTGGATGGGGCTTGGAGCAGCCTGGGATAGTGGAAGGTGTCCCTGCCATGGCAGGGGTGGCACTGGATGGATTTTAAGTTCCCTTCCCACCCAAACCATTCTGGGGCTTGGTGTTTCTCTTGGTCTTCTCTACAGGACTCATAAAATCCTGTGAATGAACGGGTGCAGCAGTGGGGCTTCCTGTCTTTCTCAAAACCTGCATGCAAACCATGCAGAGGCTGCTTTTTTGACTTTATTGGTGGCTCTGAGTGCATAAAATTTGAGAATGTAATGGGCCGGAGGCTTCAGCACTGTTTGGATTAGGTGAAATAATTACTGGGACTCTTAGGACCTTGTGTTGTCACTTTTTTATTTAATGTGATGTGCTAGTCTTTGTTGTGATCAAAACACTGAGAGAACAGCTGGCTTAGGTGACTTACTAAATTAGGATATTCCTGCAGCAGTTCTGGGTTACTCAGCACAGTCAGTGAGTGTAAACCTGTACCAAATCAACTTCTGTGCTGCTTCTCTGCAGGTTTATCCAACTCCCACACTCCTGTGAGGCCCCCCAGCACCTCCAGCACAGGCAGCAGAGGAAGGTGAGTGTCACATTAACACAGTCAGGCTAAGAAAAATCAGACACGAAGAATTCAAAAACAGAATTGCCAATTGGCAAATTGTGCTTTGACATAACTGTGACGCAGGAATGGAAGAATGCTTACGTGAAGACTTACATTTTTAATTTTTGTCCTTGCACTGTGATTTTCCTCTGTCTTGTAAACTGGAGCTGTTGTGAATATTGACACCCTTTGCCCTTCATTTGGGAAACAGTTACCTGAATTTCTTTGCCCTGGTGATTTTTCCTCTTATTTGTTGCTGATGTCTTTGCAGCTGTGGCTCCTCGGGCAGGACTGCTGACAAAACTGGCATTGGCTTCAAGGCTGACCAAGTGAAAGTAAAGCAAGAGCCAGGCACAGAGGAAGAGATCTGCAGTTTCTCAGGAACAGTAAAGCAGGAAAAAACAGAGGATGGCAGAAGGAGTGCTTGCATGGTAAAGTTAGTTTATGCACAGTGTGTTGTGGTTTTCCTGGCAGCATGCTTAAGAATGTGGAAAGGAAAAAAAAAGGCAATTTTACTTTAAGGCTTTATTCAAAGAGGTATTTTCTCCCTGGCAATGCTCTGCCAGGCACAGGATGGCCTGTAATGTAAATTTTATCTTTAATGATTAAAATGAAGTGTAATATAGTGTCTTTGCTGCTCTTAAACCCTAATTAATACAAGCTGTGAGTAACCCATAGCTAGTGGATATTCCCACATAGGTAATTGCATTCAGAAATCCTCCAGTCAGTCAGAAGTCCTTAGACCAAAGAATAAATCAAATAATTAGCAAATGAATATTTTTCAGTGTTTCCCAGCTGTGCTGGGTTGAACAGAATTGTGTACAGGGAGCAGGGTGGTGGAGTTGAGGATTTTTCTGAATGACAATGAAGTTGTCATTAACAGCTTTTAATGACTTATCAATGTGACTTGTTATATATCAGTTATATATGTGACTTGTTAAATATCAAAAGAAATGAGTGTGTTCTTCAAAGAAAGGACATGTGAAAAAGCAGTTTTCAATAGTGTGTGCACCTCAGCTCTTCCTCATGATTTCCCATGGTTTTTGGGATATGAGTGGGGTACCTTTCAATGGTGGGAGGCTTTTGGATTCCGACACGAGCAGAAAGATGCCACTGTAAAACCGACTCTGACTTTCCGTGTGCTGCTTTCATTCCAGCTCAGCAGCCCCGAGAGCAGCTTGACACCACCACTGTCCACTAACTTACACCTGGAGAGTGAGCTGGAGGCGTTGGGGAGCCTGGAAAACCACGTGAAGACAGAGCCAGCAGACCTGAGTGAGAGCTGCAAGCAGTCCGGGCACGGCCTGGTGAACGGCAAGTCGCCCGTGCGCAGCCTCATGCACCGCTCGGCCCGGGTGGCAGGAGAGGGCAGCAACAAGGACGACGACCCCAACGAGGACTGGTGTGCTGTGTGCCAGAACGGGGGGGACCTGCTGTGCTGCGAGAAGTGCCCCAAGGTGTTCCACCTCACCTGCCACGTCCCCACACTCCTCAGCTTCCCCAGGTACCGGCGGCGCGGTGCGGGCTGAGATTGTGCACAGAGCCCAAAGTGGTGTTTCCTCCAAAAGCAGCTCGTTCTGGGTGGTGTCTTACACTACAAAAACATGACATTTCCAAGGCCTTGCCTAAATTGTTTGTATGTAGCTGGTCAGTGTTTATCTGGTAACAGAATCCCGTTTGTTTATCTGGTTGTGTAAAGTCTCACAATGCGATTCTGTTGCGTAAAGTTCATTTTAAGACAAGCTGAGAAAGGTGTTATAAAGTATTAAAACATCATATAAGGGCAGGAAAAATGGCCTCGAGTGGCAGAATTATTGTGAGCATGAAGGGTTATTCCTTAGCTTTGGGTATCCAAGTCTTTACTGCAGTAGAATGTGAATCTTTCAGAGCAAGTAAAAACTCTTTGTAGTCATCACTGATGAGAATTTATCCCTGGATGTCTAGAATAATTGTGTTTTTCTCTTTAGTGGAGAGTGGATATGTACATTCTGCAGAGACCTGAGCAAACCTGAAGTGGAATATGATTGTGACAATTCCCAGCACAGCAAGAAGGGGAAGACAGCACAAGGCCTGAGTCCTGTGGACCAAAGGGTGGGTCTCAAACCTGCAGGAAAAACTGCTTTCTCACATCAGCTACCCCCCACTGTCTGGAGATGGTTTTGCTTTGGCTGAAGCAAATTAAATGTAGTTATAACTTTGCAAAACAACCCAAAATGATTAATAAGATTTTTCCTGCTGTGGCCACATCTCAGGGTGTTGGTGACCGTAGAATGCAGCAGTGCATTGGGACTGTAATCACTGAGGAGCTAAAATACAGCATTAACACATATTCTGTATTTAAATGCATCATTTAACATGCATTTAATGAAAAGACCTTTGCATTTAGCATTGGTGTCACCTTCATAAAATAGTTCTGTACCTTTGGTGTGTTGAAGTGAGAGGTGCTGGGAGTATCCAGGTGCATTCTTGGGGAACTGTAATGATCTTGACAATCAGAATTAGCTTTATCAGTCAGCCTCTGTGCAGTGTTAAGAGCATTATCGAACCAAATTCCTCTAGAGGAATTACAGGCAAAGCAAAGAAAATTATTTCAAGAGGGAATTTATAGAAACACTGCTTTCAGATTGTTCAGGTGAGGAACTTTTCCTTGGGAGGAAAAGTTCTTTCCTGTTACATGTGGTTGTGATTGGACAAAAGCAGTGAAAGTGGTTGTAGTTGGTATTTTATTTTTTAATTTTCAGTATATTAGCATGTCTCTCCATGCTTGACTTCAGCCCTAGGCTTTTGGTTAGGAGGGAGAAAACAAAGAGGAAATTTGTGAACAGTAAATGGGGTTCTGCCTCTCAACTCTGCCCTCCTAAGAACTTTACCTTTTTTAATAAAGTTGAGGGGGTTGCATTTCAATTTTCTAGTACTGAGCTGTTAAAGCACAAGCCTATTTAAAGTAGGGAGTTTCTGGGCTAGGGGTAAATTGAGAATATGAATCTGACCCTGTTTATTTCTTTATAAGAAATGTGAACGCCTCCTGCTTTACCTGTACTGCCACGAGCTGAGCATTGAGTTCCAAGAGCCAGTCCCAGCCTCGGTGAGTCTCCTGAAAAACAGCTTGTGATTTGTGTTTGGTACAACATCCCTGAGAGTCTGGAGCTGAGTTTGGGAAGGAACTGACTGCTTTCACTGGAAGCATGTCTCCCTTGATCAGTATAAAAGTTCTGGCAGTCATCCAGCATTTCATGGGTCTGAGGGAAAGCAGCTGATCCTGGAGCTTCTCCAGGCAGATGCTTCACTCTCAGTCTCAAAAACAGACATTTAAAAATACTTCCAATTAGCAGTTATTGAATTGGAACAAGATGTCTCAGGATACCCATGAAACTCAAAACGCTTTAGGAGGGCTTTTGTTTCTTTTTGGGCAAACTTTTGAATGAGAGGAGGGAAGAAGCTGCTTTGACTCTTGTGTTTTCAGCTGTAAAAGAAGTAACTAATGAAAAGCTTTGCTGTGCTGTGAGAGACACTGAAGGTTAGAAAGAATCCCTGAATCCCAGAGTGGTTTGGGTTGGAAAGGACCTTAAAGCCCATCCAGTGCCACCCCTGCCATGGCAGGGACACCTTCCACTGTCCCAGGCTGCTCCAAGCCCCATCCAGCCAGGCCTTGGACACTTCCAGGGATCCAGGGGCAGCCACAGCTGCTCTGGGCACCCTGTGCCAGCCCTCTCCACCCTCACAGGGGAGGATTCCTCCCCAGTATCCAATCTAAATCTACCCTCCTTCCATTTAAAACCAATCCCCCTTGTGCTGTCACTCCATGCCCTTATAAAGCACTTTTTGAACAGTTTGAGGCAAGGAAATCGTTCTGCTTTGCTGAACGTGCCTGAAGGGTGTGATGAGATTAAGGGATTGATACCTTAGAGCAGAAATTCAGCTGTGAACTCTGTAGCCATTCAGTGATAAATCACTGTTGGTTTTTTACAGATACCAAACTACTATAAAATCATCAAGAAACCAATGGATTTATCCACGGTGAAGAAGAAACTGCAGAAGAAGCATTCCCAACACTACCAGACCCCCGAGGACTTCGTGGCTGATGTCCGGTTGATCTTCAAGAACTGTGAAAGGTTTAATGAAGTATGTTAACTTCCAATCTGAACACCAGTTGTAATGTTAGATGGAGATTTATTTCAACCTGGTTGTGCAGCTTCTCCAGTGAAAGGCTCTGCTTCCAGCTGTAACTTCTGCTTTTGGAGCAGATGCTGAATCAGACACTTAAAAACCAAACAAAACTCAAGGCAATTGCAGAATAACTTCTCATTTTTAGCTAAATGAGGAGAGCAGAGGGAACTTCTAAAATGCATTCAGTGGTATCTGTGAGTGAGGAGCAGGGTGACCTGGTTACTGTGCATCAAATTGATTGTAGAAGTGCTCAGGAAGTGCCATAAAGACAACCAAAGAGTCCTTAAATGTGTCTCAGGCTGCCCAGGTAATTGTTTTACACTCTTGGAATGTGGCAGAATCCATTGAGAAACTTCCTCTACTGAGGAGAAATCTTCCTTTCTGAAATATTCTGGTTTTAGTACCTCACACAGGCTGAATCCAGCAAAGCTTTGTGGCCATTGTGGCTTTTATTAACCTTCCTGCTTTTACTCCTGGGTAGTTGGGCTCTCACAAAAATCAGTTTTCAGTGGATAACTTGGGTATGGGGTCATATTTTTTACTAATTCTGCAATGATCCCATCTGATAATGAATTATCCCTTACATGTGGAATGTGACTTCGGGAGGTAAATGACCTGAGCGTTGCTGCTAGTGGAGCAATGGAAAAAATAATCTGAATATCACAAAAAAAAAAAAAAGGTGATACTGTGCTGAAACTGAGCAGGAGCCAAGAGGGCTCCTGATCTTTGAGATATCTTAAAGCAAGGATGACAAAAGGTATCCCAGGGAATGCCTTTCTTCTGGCCTTAGAAATGCAGAAAGCAGCCAATATTTCTTACTTCTCTGTAAAATGGAACCTGAACTTGCAGTGTTTGGGCTGCATTTCTGGCCCTGTGCAGAAGGAAACTGCAGGAACTGCACAAAGCTACAATTAAAACCTCCCTAGGAAAAATGAGGGTCAATGATGTGATGCTGGAGCTGCTCACAAGCATTTGGGACGTTGACAGCCCCGACTCCTTTGTGTCCCTGCGTTAGGGGAGGTTCATGAGCACTGGGGAAGGAGTTGTAATGATGTGAGCTTCTCAATCAAGGGAATTAATGAAGTATCCACTGTAGAGGAGAACATGCTGCAGCTCTTAGAGACCAGAGTACAACAAGGGAGGAAGGACTGAGGGATGTGGTGATTTTTTTTCTTAATTCTTTTTAAAAAGAAAAAAAACGTGTTTCGGCTTGCCTGGCTCATGGCTAAAGTTGAGTCACTCTGACCTCTCACAGCAGCATCATGTCGAGTGCCTCTAAGCCAAATGCTTTCCCAAAGCAGAAATCCAAGTGGGGTAATCCCCAGGAAAGCAATCTCCTGGAGCCCTTCCCTCCAAGGGAGACTTGCCCACAATCATGTCCAGGCAACTCCAATTTATCGTGAAGAAAGCAGTCATAAGTAGAAAATGGCTGGGAGCCACTTACTTGTACAAAAGTTGTGTGTTCTGTTGAAGGTTTATTTACCACCTAAGACTGTTTTAAACCTGCTGCCTGAGTTTGGGAACTAAAGCTAACAAACCATAACAAACTGTGTCGTTGTTATGGCTGACTTTAGTCATCCAATCCTGTGCGATCTCGTAACTTTAGAAAGGATTATAATTTCATTTTTTTTGACTCTGGTATCCTTTTTAGATGATGAAAGTTGTTCAAGTTTATGCAGAAACACAAGAGATTAATTTGAAGGTAAGCGTTTCAGACCATGCACACTTGGTGAAGGGATGTGCATTTCCAACAGGTGAATATTCCT
The DNA here is from genome assembly GCA_013397845.1 of Melanocharis versteri. Lineage (NCBI taxonomy): Eukaryota > Metazoa > Chordata > Aves > Passeriformes > Melanocharitidae > Melanocharis > Melanocharis versteri. Next base: position 277,320 of record VZTG01006033.1, read on the forward strand.
GTCTTCTTTCATCCACAGGCTGATTCAGAAGTAGCACAGGCAGGGAAGGCAGTTGCATTGTACTTTGAAGATAAACTTACAGAGATCTACTCAGACAGGACCTTCCAGCCTTTGCCTGAATTTGAGCAGGAAGAGGATGATGGTGAAATAACTGAGGACTCCGATGAAGATTTTATACAACCACGTAGAAAACGCCTAAAATCAGATGAGAGACCAGTGCATATAAAGTAATCTAATGATATGGACCTAAAATTTATTGTAAAAACTGTTATTTAAGTGTTCCTGGAATATTATCATGCCTACAGTGGCCATCTGGAAGAAGCTGATAGCTTTTTAAACAGTATTAGATAACAAAAAACACTTGTACAGAAAAACATTCGCATCAAAAGGGGAAAAAAACTGTATTGTAAATTTTTGGTGGTTTGTATTTTTATTTTTCCTTGATTACTTGCTATATTCTTTCTTTTCCTGATGGAGGGGACACGCTCATCCTGGTCTCACAGACAGAGGTGGAGGAATGTTGAAGAGAAGCAGATTTGATAGGAGATGTTCCATGTACAGATAAGACTGTAGTGACACGTTCTGCAGGACTGGACCCACTCAGTGACTGTACCTTGCATTACACTGCAGTGTAAACTGTGAGCAGAGCTCCTCAAATCCCTTCTGTGTCCACTCAAGTGTGTGTTGGTCGTTGCTTTGATCATCTCACTGAAGCAGGATTGTGAATAACTGATCTTCCGTGTCGATCCAAGTGTTGACATTTTGCTTTCTTTACCCCATTTCATGGATAGCAAAAGGAAAAAGAAAGAAAAATCATTAAACTGTTCTGAATGGGCGAGTGCAGGAATGTGGGTTTTTGGCAGATGAAAGGCTAAGCTGGTGGCTCCAATCCCTTCCAGTAGGACAAGGTGTATTAATTAAAGTCCTGTACCCAGAACATTTTAATGGCATCCATGGCAGAAGTCTCAGCGTTGTCATCTGTCCCTGACCCCCTGACGAGGCAGAATGTTCTCTCCAGTGTTGATTCTCTAGTTTTCTGTACTTAAAATAGAGACTGAAGAGGTAATAACTGGTTGGGGTGTTTTTCCAGTCTTCCTAAATATCAGTTTCTAATAGACCACTCGGCAAACAATAACCTATTAACTACCAAATGTGTAAAATTTCCTGTATTCACTTTGTCTTATTTGTAAATAGTGAATTGAGATTTCTTGCAGGTCAGCAACATTTGCTGAACTGTTTTTAAGCTAATATGTATTCTTATTGATTGTTCCTATCAAGAAAAGATTTGTAATATATGCTATTTCTAACATTGCATTCATTTTGAGGTTCTGTCTTATTTTTCTTAGAGTACTTCTCAGAACTTTCTTCAGAAGCAGCTTGTGAGGGAAATGTGCAGAAAGATTGGAATCAGTCTGAGTTTGGGTTGCCTGTCCATCCATTGAACAAAGCACTTGCACAGGCTTTGGCCTTGAGTGGTTTCTGGTCAAAGAGTGAGAACAGAACAATTTCCCAGTTCCCTCAGAGACCCCTGGGGCACCTCTGCAGTGCCTTCCCTTGCACTGCCTCCATCCCAGCATTCCTGCTTAGAAATCATGGAATCACCAGGAGCTACAGCTCCAGAAGTTGATTCCTTTACTGACACGAGTCAGTACTGGAAATAACAAATACGATTTCTGGCCTTCATATTGATCTTGTTAAAGGAAGTCAAAGAATTCATGGAACCAAGAGAGAGATGGCAGAGTCTCAGTTTGCCATCATTTGTGTGGATCCAGCAATTCTGTGGGAGATCCCTGGGGGTTTGGTGTACTCAGCATGGCAATTCCTGTGGCAGTACACGCTTTACCATCATGGTAAGGAGAAATATTTTAGCACAATATCAAATTGAGAAATGCTCTCAGCAGTTCTTATGCAAATCACTGCAGGTCTGGTTTCTTTCTTAAGAACCAGCTCTGTGTACCTTGGGATTCTCCCTGTCTTGCAATAAATGAGGGGATTGAAGATGTTTTTAACTTCCAGCTCACTTCTTTACTCAAATGTTACACTTCAAACTCAAACTGGTTGGGTTTTGGTTTTTTTATTAATTTCTCAGACATTAACAGTGCTGTTTTAAGTTTATTTTTTACCAGTTTGTATGTGAAAGGAAAAGGAATTCCACTTGAACATATTAAATTGACAAAGAGCAAGAACTTTGCCCGTGGAAAGGCTGATGTGTGAATAGGACACTGGTAGTGACAAGGGATCATTTCATGGCTCTGTGTATTGCCTATTTATGCATTTCTAGTTTCTCAGCTTCATTTTGCAAAAGGAATATTATTAAAATTATCATGAAAATAAGATTCTGTGAACTCTCTTCACTCGGGGCTCCTGTTTTTATGGCGCTTTTGGGACCTTCAGGCCTCACCTTTTGAGCTCCTCCCTGGGCAGCAGCTGGGGCTTGGATCCTGCAGAGACCCTGGGGCTGAGCCAGGGCATGGGATGGGCAGGGGGAGATCCCAGATGGAGCAGGAGAGATCCCAAATGGAGCACAGGGATCCCAGATGGAGCACAGGGATCCCAGATGGAGCAGGGGGATCCCAGATGGAGCA
>VZTG01006033.1:293738-317723 GCA_013397845.1 Melanocharis versteri
TAGCCTTCCTTCCTTCCTTCCTTCCTTCCTTCCTTCCTTCCTTCCTTCCTTCCCTCCCTCCCTATTTGCCTCCCTTTCTCCCTTCCTTCCTGGATATTCAAGGAGTGGAGTGTCTAGAATCGAATAATTCCTCCCAAACCCCAAGTTTCCACAGGGAATGAACAGCCAGGAGAGACTCAGAACGCACGAGGAGGGAACCAGCATCTCCTCGATATCTCTGCTGTTGCTCTGTGAGGCAGATTTGATACTTAGCACAAAGTAATTGGTTTTTAAACCAGTTGTGTTGGAGTTAACCCTGTGTCTCCATAGGATAAGGTGCTCTCCTCTGTGCAGGTGAGGGGCACGTCCTTCCTCTGTGCAGGCAGGGATGAGGTGAGGATTTGGGGCTTCTCACACACCTACAGCCACCCTGGAGAAGTGTGCAGGGCACAGCAATGCTCATTGTGTTTATCCACAGATGACTCGGCGCCGTTGCCAAAGGATCCAGATCCGCGTCATTTTTCCTGGCAAGAAGCTCTGGATCCTTTGTGAGCTGTTTCCAATTATTATATTAACTGGGAAAGTAAACAATGCCGTGCCATTAGATAGAGCTGGCACGAATAAATGCTGCTGCTCCCTCTCCAGACTTGATTATTATTAAGAAATAAAAATGTCAGCTTCGAATAGATCCTAATGCGGATTAAATGAACAGCATGTTCTGTCTCAGCTGGGCAAACATATCTGTGATTCCAGCTTAGCAGCACACATCCATGGAATCGTGGAATGGTTTGGGTTGGAGGGGATCTCAGAGCTCATCCCCTTGCAGCCCCTGCCGTGGGCAGGGACACCTTCCCCAGCCCAGGCTGCTCCAAGCCCCGATGTGAATCCCCTCCAGTGGGTACATCTGGAGCACACCACCCTCATCAACCCAACAGCAGCGAGCTATGAAACCTCCCAGCTCCTCAAATGTCTGTGCAATGCTGTCTCTGGTGCTTGGCTTCTGCTTCACTGCAGGGAAAATGATCCTCTTTTGTCCCTCTCGGATTTTAGGAGTTTTCCCACTCCCTGCCTTGCTCACTGAGCAGCCTTGAGCTGCCACAAGCTGCACTTTTCCTTCTTTCCTTGCAGTTTTCATTCATTTTGCGCTCTTGCCCACAGGGATTATTTCAGACGTAATTCCAGAGCTGCTGTGTTGCCTGTAACTCATTTCTTTGTTGAATCTGTTGAGCCACTTTCCCCCAAAGTTTATTCCACTCCCAGCCCTTCTGGGGCAGCTGCTGCTGTGTTTAGCTGCCGGCTCTGCCTCTCCAAGTGTGACACCAGGCCGCTGGGCAGGAGCAGGGAGGAGATCAGTGCTGCCCTGTGAGGTTCCACGCTTCCCTAGGTGCCGAGGGGATGCAGCTGCAGGGAAAAGATCTGCCAGACACGGGAATTCCAAAATGCTGGGGGGGATGTGGGTGAGACAGCAGCACTGAGCCCCTGCAGAGACCACCAGCTCTGCCAGGCCCCTGGGATTTGGGGAATTGTCTCTCCTTCTGGTGCTGGGAGGTGGAAACACAGCTTGGGAAGCAGTTTGGCCTCCAAATACCCCCTCAGTCTGGGGCAGCTGGAAAAAGGATGCTCTGGCCAGCCCAGGAGCTGCCCTGGGGGGTGGAGGGAGCTGCAGGGTCTGGGGGCAGGATCTGACTCCTGCAGGGCTTTTCCTGGGCTGCAAAGTGGGAACTTCCCATCAGGACACGAGAGGGAAAATCTGTATCCCAGCTGCTGTGGATGTGGGAGGGGAGAACTGGGATCCAGAGTTCCTGCTGGGAAAAGCAGTGTTTGGATTTTCAGCTGCCACCTGGCTCCTTCCCAGCCTTCTGTGTTGGGCAGTAAAGAGTGCGGGTGACATAAATTCAAAGGTATGAGGGGTAAAAAAAGTCTGGTTTTTGTTCTGAAGGAGTATTTGTTGAGAGTATGGATGCTAATACCAGGATCTTCTGTTATTGGTATCCAGCCAACCTGGAATCCTCTGATATGTAAATCAAGGGGAATATTTGACCCAAGGTGACTTTAAATCTAAAAGTAAAAGTTCTTGGTATTACCTTTGTAATAAAATTAGCCTTTTTTCCCCAAATAATTGAATTTTATTATTGATTTTTGTGTTACAAGCTTTCAATTGGGCATTAACCTTTTTCAAAGAGTTTAGCTGGGGTGGTTTTTTTTGTCTGTTGAAATCCCTTTAAGATAAATTCAGATTTTAAATGCAACTCTTGACTGATATATTCCAGGAACTCTTCTCTTGGTGGCAGTTTTGGTGGCTCAGGCAGAAACTGTTGCTGTGCTGGAGACATGACGTGATGCCTGGGGCTCATTGCAACCCCTTGGGTACAAATCCTTTGCTTTTGGGACTCTGGGACACAAATGCCCCAGGGGAGGCAGTGAAAGGAGGAGCAGAGAAGAGGAGCTGTTCCCCCCCCAGCCAAGCAGATGTTGTATGCACCCAAATCTCAGGTTTGAGGCATAATTTGAGCCTCAAGTTTCTTAAAAAATAAATGTGTGAGTGGATTTAGGGAGTTTGTCATCTAAACGTGACACAAACTCCACCCGAGCCTGAGCTCTGGGGAATTACTGGTTTAGCTCCCAATGTCTGGATCTCTCCCAGGTAAACACAGACCTCTGGGGCTGCTGGCGGTGGCCTGCAGGTGACAGGTGACAAACGCCTGCAGGTGACAGGTGACAAACACCTGCAGGAGCAGCTCTCGGTGTCTCTGCCTCAGCCTGCTCGCAGCAGCAGCTCGTGGAGCACCGGCCGGGCCAGGGGCTGGCTGATTCCAAGTCTCTCTCTGTGACCAGTTGCCGGGTTAATAAAGGGTTTCACTCGCGTCGTCCTGGCAACAGAAGTTTTTGGGAGGAGCAGAGCTTGGCGGGTAAATCACTCTGCCGGGCACAGGTGCCGTGCGGGGACAGCACCGTGGCGGTGGGGACGCGGTGGTGACACGTCCAAAACACCAGGGAGGGACCAGGGAGGCCGAAAGCGCCCCGACGGAGCTCCCCAGGGCCTTGGGCGATGCCTTGGTGCTGCTTTGTGTCACAGAGAGCCACCAGCCCGGGAGCTGGAGGGATTGTCCAGCCTGGGAGCGGGGTGAGGAGCGGGTTCTGCGCTCAGGACAGCCCGTGCTGCGCTGGGCGCTGGTGTCACCCTGGGACACGCGTGCTGGGACAGCTGCCAGCGCTCCAGCGGGGCACTAACACGGAGCACAAACACCCTCTCAGCACGCCCTGCTGTGCTCTGGGGCTGAGGGACCCGCGCAGCCTCAGCCCTGCCTCCCCGCCGTGCTCATTAGGTTCGGACAAGCTGCAAGGAGTCATCCTGCTGTACATAATTTTAATTGCCTGCTCCACGGTCGCTGCTCGGGCCGCGCCTGTCAGATGCACGCTCTGCCGCGTGGCATGACCTGCCTGCTGAATTGCAACAGGGATAAAAGAGTACCGCAGAAAGTAAAAGGGGAAAATCTAATTACGGACTAGAATGGCGTTCTCAATCTCTATTGCCATCTGCAGCCTGGTGCGTTAGGACCAGCACAGACAGATCAATAAAACCTGCAGCTTTGCTCATGCTGCCTTTGGCAGTTGTGAGTAGTTTGTGCGGTGCTTGTGGGAGCACTCTGGTTCCTCCTGTCTGGTGATGCGCTGTCCTCAGCCAGGAGGTTCCACCACTCCTCTTATTTGCAAAATCCAGGGTTGGGACCCGAAACTCCGCACCTGGAGGAAGAGGGCGGCAGTGAAAGGGTTAAAAGGAATTATCTGGGCTGCAGCTTTAATACGTCTCGTGTGGAGGGCACGAAACTGAGTTTGGTAGGAGGTTCTTTGTCTGGAGCAGCCTTGGCAGTAAACAGAGCTGTGATCTCAGAGGCGATGAGGCTCCGGGAGCGCCGGGGGCTGGAGGCTCCGGCTGCGGGCAGGGGCCGCGGGGCAGCTCCGCGTGTCCCAGCAGGTGGAACTGCGGTGGAGCCGCTCCTGTGCTGAGCCCCAAGCCCACCCTCTCCTCCCAGAGCGAGTTTCCTAGAGAGCAGAGGGAGCGGAGGATGCGGAGGGGGCGATGAGCGGTCCCAGGGAGGACGGCCGCTGTCGCAGGGCCATCAGCATCCTCACCGAGCTGTGCCAGAAGAAAAGCCTGCCCAGCCTGGACCTGGACACCTGCAGGGAGTTCCTCCTGCTGCCTTCTGACCAGAGCCTGATCATCTCCGAGCCAGGTACGGCCCCTGCTCCCGCCTGCCGGAGGGTGCTCGTGGGAGGCAGGAGGGACATCCGTCCCCTGCCCGGGAGGAAAATGTTTGGGAGCCCCGTGTTAGACCCAGAGGTTGGTCCTGGCACCCTTCTGGGGGGTTCCTTCCCTTTCCACGTGTTCCGTGGTGAAGATTTGGGTCGAGCCCTGCCTCACCTGTTGATGTGGAATGGGATGGCTGCACGGGGGGACAGCTGGGGTGTTCCGGGCTGCTTCATCAGATAAAGTTCCTGTGAAAGTTCCTTTTTCAAAAACAGAGACTCCTGTCCTGTATGAAGGAAAACCAAACCAACAAAAAGCAGTAAAGAGCCTGCTTGAGCCCCTGGGATGGCAGGAACTGATTGGTGCTATCCCAGTTTGAGAAATGGAGGGATTCCCATGGATTGCATGGATTTCTGTTCACCGGCAAGGGATCTTGATGTACTTCCATGTGTGCGTTTCTACCTTCCCTAAGAGCTGCCTGAATTGTTCCTGGTCAGGTTGTAGAGCCAGGGAGGGACTCTGGTGTGCCAGGGCTGAGTCAGGAGCAGGAATTCTGCTCCAGGAGCCAAGGGGCAGCTCCGTGTTGCAAAGTGGGGAATTTTCCCTATACCTGTTCTCACAGCTGCTCGCTCCAGAGGGATCTCCTGCTGTCACTTCAGAAAACATCGTCCGGGGCAGCTGGAACCCCAGGCTCATGTGTGAGGAGCAAAACCCCAAATCTCATAGCTTTTAGAATTATTGATAGCCTGTTGTAAGCTGTTTGTGTGTTCCAACATTTTCATAGAGGGCTTCTTCTAAGGTTCCTGTGGGCAATGATCTGTAAACCTGATGGATTCCACAGCGTTTTTTGCACCTTGAGCTTTCACAAACTTTCCTCCTCTGCTGAGCACACCGTGCAGAGCCCCTGTGCTGCACAGCTGCTCATCAATCCCTGTCCGATGCTTCCTGTGTCATCCTCCCTCCCCTTCTCCTGCCCCTCTGTGCCAGGATCCCGTGCTGGGATGCAGCTGGCACCCCCAGGGCACAGAGCACCAGGATTCTGCCAGCCCCGGGTTTGCAGTGGTGCTTCCAGCACTGCTTTGCTGATACATCCAGCCACACACCTTCCTTTCACATCCCACTTTGCCTGTAACTTAATTCTCTTCTTAGAATGAGTTTTCTTTATACTTGCCTGTTCTGGAGGCCTCTTACCACAGCTGGTTGTGTCCTTACACATCACATCCCGTGCAGCAGTTTTCTCTATTGCAGATAGAGCAAACAGCTTGTAAACTTATTGCATCAATTCGGAATTCTTTACCTCGCACCAAAATTAACATTTTCCTGACTCTGCAGCAGAAATACTCTGCACTGCTCTTGTTCTGTCCACCCTGATATGCCTGATCTGCGTTTGTTTGTGCAGCCTGTCCAGGACCTGGTGTTCAGGTCGGGATCACCTCACCATCATCTGCCTTTAGCACGGCGAATGTCTGTGTGCTCTGAGCTGTGGTCTGAGCGTCAGCCCCAGCGCCCCGGGCGAGCTGTGCCGGGCTGGCTGCACGAACAGCCAGGGCTCTGTCTCTGCTCCGCACGACTGGGCCCATTTTTATGTCTAGACAGCACTGAAGACACAGTTTGGGCCCGACATGTACGAATATTTCTCAGTTCCTGGCTGTAAAGCTGCTCCAGCAAGGGGAAAAAAAAAATCTGTTTGCATCAAGTGTTAACTAACAGAGTTACGGAGGTGCGATGCCTTCCCCATCAGTGTCTGGATGTTTATCTAATTATCTGCGCTGATGCTTTGTCCCTTTCATCCTCACATCGGGCAGATTCGCTCTCCTGCCCGCGGTGCCCTGCTCAGACCCAGCTTTGCCGGCCTGGCAGAGGCAGCCGGGGGAAGGTGGGGCTGAGAGAGGCGAGCAGATGGCACCGGGCAGGTGCCGTGCCAGCAGCGGGGCAGAGCAGCCCTGGCTCCCGCTGGAGTGTCCCCGTGCGGGCAGCACAGCCCCAGCCGCCAAACGCCACATTTGCTGGAGTCAAACCGGCCTCGTTTGTCATCGCCGTGTGGAGTCCACGGCTTCTCGGGCAGTTTGTTGCCTCCTGGATAAATCTATTAACTGCTGGCTGGATCAGCTTGGCTTGTGGGGTGTCCTGCTGAAGTTCAGGTTGGAGGAAGCACTGCCAAAGCTGGAGCCAGGCTGCTCCTGCACAGCTCGGCACAGGGGCAGTTTGGTCTTTTCTGCTGTTTCATGCGAGGATGGGGAGCAGGATCCTCAGGGAACGTGCGGAGTGGCAAGGAAACGAGCCAGGTATCATCAGCCTTCTTGAACTGCGCCCAAGAGTGGAAAAAAACCCCTGTGAATCTAAAAATGTTACTAAATAGTTTATGTCGGAGTGAGTTTTTGTGCGGCAATTTATTTTTTTTTAAACCATTCTGGGCTGGCTGAAAGGGCTGCTGAGGATGGAGTGGATGCACCTCTACTCCCTGGTTATGTAATAGCTGAATCTCCTCCTCGCAGCCAACGAGAGCACTCGAGCTGCAGCATTTCTCCCGCGCACACCCAACAAAGGAGGATTGCAGGCTGCTGCCGGCAGCCAAACCCGTCAGAAAAATGAGGAGTTTGGCTGGGGAGGGTTTCGGTGCCGCTGCGGCGCTGGGGGTGCGAGGGGAGCTCTCCCTGCAGCCGGGCCCGTGGCGCTGCCAGGAATAGAGCTGATCTCTTGGCTGGGGCCCCGAGATGGAGCGAGCTGCAGCATCCTTTTGTTGTGCCTGTCTCCAGTCCTCCCCCGGAGCTCCCTCCATCTGATCGCTCTCTTCCCTGCCAGGCCTCAGCTGCCGTGCGGGGACGCTGGGAGTGTCACCCGTGCTGTGGGGACATTTACCGCAGGTGACGGCCCTTGGGAGGATGGACTCGTCCCTCCCGTGCCCTGGAGGGGCAGCGGGAGCTCTTGGGTGAAGCTGAGGCAGTTTGTGGTGCAGCTGTACCGAAGGACGAAGTCCTTGGCTGTGGAGCAGGGGAGTCAGGACCCCACAGGACCGTGGGGTCAGTGATCTGTCCCCCGTTTCTGTCCCCTCTGCCCGTGGGAGTGGAGCTGCGACAGGCTCTGGAGTCTTTGGGAAACAGGGTGCTTGGAGTGCAGGGCCGGGAACTGGGCTTCAGTGATCCTGGAGGGTCCCTCCCAGCTCAGGATGTTCTGCGATCCTGTGGTTCCCCGACCCTGCTCCGAGCTCCCCTGAGCTGAGCTTATCCCTGCCCGCTCCGAGCTCCCCTGACCGAGCTGTCCCTGCCTGCTCCGAGCTCCCCTGAGCTGAGCTTAGCCCTGCCTGGTGCGAGCTCCCCTGAGCTGAGCTGTCCCTGCCTGCTGAGCTGAGCTTATCCCTGCCCGCTCCGAGCTCCCCTGAGCTGAGCTTAGCCCTGCCCGCTCCGAGCTCCCCTGAGCTGAGCTTATCCCTGTCCGCTCCGAGCTCCCCTGAGCTGAGCTTATGCCTGCCAGCTGCTGCCCAGGGCTGCTCCGGGGATGGAGCCCGTGCTCCTCGCCGTGGGAAGCTCAGCCGCAGCATCTCTGCACCCCCGGACTCCAGGGCGGTGCGTGCCCTGCACGGCGCTCAGCAGCACGGGCTGAGCTGGGCTCTGCTCAGGCTGGCGCTCGCTTTGGGCTGAGCTGGGCTCTGCTCAGGCTGGCGCTCGCTTTGGGCTGAGCTGTGCTGCTGACTCACTCCAGGGCTCTCCTAAGCCGGGTCCTGCTCCCTGTGGGCTCGCAGAGCCTGGGTGAGGACTGAGGCTGCCAGCCCGTCCCAGATCGTGTGGGGGAGAGGGGGAGCTTGAATCGTTCTGAAATGATCCTGCAGAGCTGATGAGGGTTACTAAGGAGAGTAGATTAGATGGGATATTGGGAAGGAATCCTTCCCTGTGAGGGTGGGGAGGCCCTGGCACAGGGTGCCCAGAGAAGCTGTGGCTGCCCCTGGATCCTTGGCAGTGCCCAAGGCCGGGTTGGACAGGGCTTGGAGCACCCTGGGATAGTGGGAGGTGTCCCTGCCCACGTCAGGGGTGACACTGGATGATCTTTAAGCTCCTTCCCACCCAAACCAGGCTGGGATTCCATGATTCTGTGACTGGAGCCAGCATCTCATGGCGTTGATTTAAAGGATGGTGCCTGGGTACAGGAAGGAATTTATCCAGGGATCAAAGCACATCCAGAAGCAAACCTCTGTGCTGTGACTTTCTCTAAACAACTGAAGTTGTTTTTTTTTGCCTTAGCGATCCATTTGTACAAAGCTTTGCTGCCCAGTGGAACCAGGGCAGGAGGCAGTGGGGGATGTGCAGAGGGGCTGCAGGTTGTCCCCAGCAGTCCCTGTGGACCTCAGCATGGTGAGAACCCTCCTCAAACCCTCCCTCACGCACTGATCCGCCCCAGCAAAACGCTCCTGTGCTTTCCTGCTGCAGGAGGAGAAAGCTGGAGCGAGAGGAGGGAACAGGACAGCTGGGCAAGACACAGGGTCAGAGAGACCTTCTGATAACCCGTGTTCCCCAGCTGTCCTGTGTTCCAACCCCCAGTAATTCAGAGCACATTTACTGCTTTGCCCCTTGTGTGAACTGCTCTTTTTGAAGGTCCCGGTGCAGGCAGTACAGCTTGTACAGCGCTGAACACCCTCCTGGCACTTGGCAAAGACTATTAAAATGTTAAACCAAGCACAGAATTGTTCTTGCTGGGGGCAGAGAGAGGGGGGGATTTCTGAGCGATAGAGGATTTTTCATCGCAGGAACGTTGGTGCAGAAAGATCGTTTTTTTTATTGAGAAATTGCTTCTGGAGTATGTTCTGGGGAAAAAAAAACCTATCCCTTGATAGATTAGCTTGACTAATGGGAGAACTGATGACACCCCCATTCACGGTTATGGGATGCCTTCAGCCACTACCTGTGAAATATGGGCATGTCTTGAATTTACTCACCAGGCGTAATAACACACTTTTCTGAATCGCCATTCAAGTGTATTTTAAGTCAATATAACAGTAAACATGCTCTAAGCCACCCAGGCAAAGCTAATATTAATCACTGAAGCTTGAGTTTCCAGAGGCCAGGCATGTGAAGAGCAGCTCCTTGGGGCAAATATCTTTTTTATCACAGAGTAATGCACTTGCAAAATGGATCTTGCCTTTCCTCCCAGGAAAGAGCCAGCCAGAGCTACGTGCAGCAGATTTGCTCTTTAGCCCGACTAAACCAGGCTCGGGTCCTGGAGGTATCAGGTTCAAACCTTGCTGCCAGAGGAAGGTTTGTAAAACTGTATTGAAATAAGGTTGAAACCTGCGGAGTAAATCGAGAGAAAACGGATTAAACCGCCTGTCTACAGACATGTGTCTCGGCTCGTGTATTGTGTGCGGATCTGTGGCTCTCCAGCTGCCTCTGGCTATGCTCTGTGATGGTCCTGGTAGCTAAAATGCCCCTCTGGAGCCGTGCGGAGTGTGCGTGCTCGGGAGCCCTGTGAGCACCTCTCTGCATAGGCGCAGCTTTGCAGCCGCCTAATTGCTGCTGCTCGGTTCATTGCCGAGGCAGAGCAGCGCGGCTGCTCGTGTGCGCGGAGCCGTGCGGAGCCGGAGCCTGCTCCGATGCAGCTGCAGCAGCCTCATGCATAGTCAGGGCTCCGCATCCCCAACTCCATAGAAACAGCAGCGGGATTGCTGCCGGCGTTAATTGATGCGCGAGCAGGCGGCGGGCAGCGGCAGCGGCAGCGCCGAGGAGCTGCCACCGCTCTGGTGAGTCCACATTTCTGAAGTTACTTTCATGATTCTTCGCCTTTTTTTTTTTTTTTCATATTATGGAGCCGCTTATCCTTAAAAAAAAACCGTTTTGCTTCAGCAAAATGTCTTTGCTGCTGAAACATTTCCCCCTGCTCTCGGTATCCTCCCGGCGCTGCGCTGAGACCCAGCGGGTGCTTTGCGCTGGTTCAAACCAGGGCACAGCCCGGCTCCGATCTTCCCCCCGGTTTTGTGGGATGACTCTGGGAAGGTGGTTGGTGTTCCTGGGTTTGCAGGTGTTCCCTGATCGGCTGTGCTGGAGTTGCTGCACTCGCCGTGTGCTCCTGGCAGCCGGATCATTTCCCTTGTGTGTGTTCATTGTGCAGGGATAAGCCAGACCCAGAACGGGGGCTCGTGTCTGCTACAACTGTTTTATTTAACTGTAGCCTCAACTGTCCTTGTTTATCATAACTGCTTCTTCTCGCTGCTCGCATTTCCAGCTACAATCGAATATTCCTTCTCAGGTTTCCATCTCATCTCAGTTAGGCAGCTTATTCTACCTTTAATATTTGCTGTTTCTTTTTCAAAGATGACAATCTATATTCTCCCTTCCCATCTGCACGTTGGAAAATCGGGGGTCTTGTCTGTGAGTGTTCCCAACCAGCGCACTCCCTGACAGAGCAATCGCGCCGGCAGCTGTTGGGGAGAGATGCAATTAAGTCCCTCTGCCGTGTGTTGTCTTTAATTATATTTGTACCTTGCAAAATGGCATCCTGGAGGGTCAGGGAGGGGATTTTTTGGAGCGATTGTCTATTAACTGTACATTTTCCCTGCCTAGGGGAGAAAAGAAAGTTCTCCTGCGGGGAGCCGTGCGCGCGGCGGAGCCGCAGCTGCTGGCGGAGGGTGTCTGTGTGTTTAGTTCAGTTTGTTGTGCTGTAGCAGGTTCGTGTTTGACAACATCACAGCAAACTGTGCAGCGAAGCCTGAAGGCAGCACGCCAGGAGCTCCCTTCGCACCAGCCCTCTCCAAACCGTCCTCAAGGCACACGGCCCTGCGCGTTTGGAGTAATAATTGCCCGGGAATTCCAGCCCCTGCTGTTGTAATACTCTGATTTTCTGTGCGTTTGTAGCTGCTGCGAAGGAGTGAATACAGTTGTGTGGCACAGTGTGAGGTGACACCTCCTCAGTTTCTCTCTCCAGATGCAGCACTTCGTCTCCCAGATGCGGGTGAGCGTTTCCTCGGAGTTGTTTGATCCCAGCTCTATCTGGGCTCTGGTCAAAACGCTGGTGCTGAAAGAATGGTGAGCTGCAGGCTGTGGAGTGGTAGGAGCCGCTGGAAAAGGGCATCTCAGAATCCATGCCAGCGATGTGCAGGACCAGGCAGCCCAGCCTGCACACTCCACTGCTGCACACAGCACGTTGGAGGGGTTAGAGAGCCCTGTCTTTGTTCCAAGAGAATGGAAGCAGCAGCAGCTGCTGATGGCAGGAGCAGAGCCACGGGGAGGAAGTTCCCTCCTCACTCAGGGCAGCTGGAACAAAGAAATGCTCTGCTCCAAACCTCTGCATTTCGGTGCAGGGTCCCTGTGCCAGCCGGGGGCTCCAGGCAGGTGAGTCCTTCCCGGCTGCATCCAGCTCTGGATCTGCCAGCGCTGCTCTGCCCGTGCTGTGCTGGTGTTACCAGCGTGAGGAACTGAGAGGCACGGAGAAAGAGGGGCTGATGTGGGTTTGTGTGGCTGTTTTGGGTCCAGGTGGCTCCAGCTGGCAGCTCCAGGGCACCAGGCTGGGTATCACCCAGGCTTTGCAGCACCTGGAGCCAGGGCAGTTCTGGAAGAGCCCTGCATCTCCAGTTTTGGGCTTCCCACGGGGCAGGTCCAGGCAATAAACTCATCCAGAATGTCTCATGAGCTCAAGGAGCCCCTTGTGCTGGAGGGGCTCTGTGTCCTGGGCAGGGGGCACTCAGGAAAGCCTCTGGGAAGCTTTTCTGAGCTGCCTTGTGCCAGGCTTGGGGTCTTCTGCCCAACCTGGCTGAGGTTTTTGGGGTCCCCAGACTGTGTTCTCTTGTAGAGCCTGAATCCCAGGGCAGGAGGGGTGGGGAAAGACCCCAACTCTGCTCCCTGCCAAGCTTTACCCTGAGATCTTTTCAAGGCAGCCTGATTTTAGTGTTTTTTGAGCCAAAATGGAGTCCGAGAGGGAGGCACAGGGAAGCCTTTCCCCAAAATTGAATCCCACAGTGGGAAGTGAGGGGCAGCCAGGTGGCAGCTCCAGGGTGAAGAGCCTGGGCACAGAGGCACTGCTGAGCCTGGCCTCGCTGGTGTCTCACAGCAGACACGGCTTTGATCAAGTTTTTGAGAGGAAATTTCAAGTTCCAGGGGTTTTGGTTGCTCAAGGGAGGCAGAGTGAAAAGCTTTTACTCGTTCCGTTTGCTTCGCGTCCTGAAGCGCAGCTGGATTTCTGCATCCCAGAAGGGTCTGGATTTCCGTGGTTCCCTCTCTGCCTGGCTCTGCTCAGCTCCAGCTCTGGGTGAGAGGCTTCCCTCGTGTCCAGCAGCCTCAGCCAGGCTCCCCTGGCACCGGGGGCTCAGCTCAGGTCCTGCCCGTGCAGGGTCACAGCCCGGGGGAGGAGGATGCTCAGCAGGGATTTAACCCCAGCCCCGGCCACCGCGTGTGTTCAGCACCACCGGGTTGTTTACAGATGTTGCTACAGCATGTTGTGGTAGAATGCCATGGGATTAGCACACAGCCCCGTGCCATAATTGCATTCACTGTGGCTTATAATAGTTCATTAGCTTGTCATCAGTTAGGCAGAAAGCAATGACAACTCTTCCTATCACATTTATAATGCTCTAGAGAGCAGCTGATTAAGTCACAAAGTGACACAAATCACCAGGGAATGTTTCCTTCGGCTTGAAAAAGTTTTTTTTTTCTTCTTTTTTTGTCACTTTTGATAACAGAAATGCTGCTTTTCTGACAGCACAAAGCTCCCCTTTGGGTTGCACACGCCAGCAGAAGTTTCAGTGACAAATCTGCCTTGGATGCAGCCTGGAGGGAAAGCCCAAATCGGTCAATAATGGCTGAAAAACAACGTTTTTTGTCTTCAGGAGCCTGTGATGGGTCTCCTCCAGCCCAGCCACTTTACAGGGGGTCAGTTCTCGTCCCTGCTGTCTCTCAGCACCACGTGAAGCCCACAGTCACCTGTGGGATTTGTGGGGGTTGGTGGGAGAGGGGAGTTCTGTCTGCAGGTCCATCTGGGGTGACGGAGCTGAGGATGGGCTGGGGGCTGTCCGAGGCAGAGCCCGGGCCCAGGAGGGAATCTGGGCCATGGGATACTCGGATTTGGTGCTGCAGCCCCTCAGGGATGCAGCTTCTGTGGGGTTCCACAGCTCTGCTGGAGGCTCCTCCTGCCCGGGGAGCCCCGCAGTGCTCGCCAGCTATTCAGGATTTTTGCCTTCTTTTTGGGCAATTAACTCTTCCTCCATTCTATTTCAGTGGGAAAAGCACAAGCTCCAGGCCACCAAACTCTCGTCTTCCCTCCCATCCCTTTCTTGTGCGCTTTCATTTGGTTGGACTCAATGATCTCAGAGGCATTTTCCAACCTTAATAATCCTGTGATTTGTAAGTGTTGGGTTTTTTCTTTCTTTTTTTTGTTATGTATACACATAGGGACGTGAAGTGCCTCATGGTTGACTCTGCACTTGAAAATCACCTTTGATGTGTCCCTCTGAATTACTCAGTTCAGATTTCCCTCTGGTTTTTTGAACTCCCCTGGGGCTGGAGCAGCTCCCACTCCCGTGTCTGAGAGCATTTGCCGTCTGTTCCCGGGGTGAAAGGAGGACCAGACCATGAACTGGAGAACACCAGGTGCCAAGGGGTCTGACAGCGGCTCTCCTCTGTTTAAGGCACTCATACAATCAGCTCTGTCAGCCCATGAGCTGTGGCAGTCCCCAGCCAGGGGCCGGGCAGGGCGTGCAGAGCAGACGGGCACAGCAGAGGCATCGCCCCCACCTCTGCGCTGCCTCCTCCGGGCCAAGGCACAGCAGGAGCCTCGCTGCAGCCTGGATATGTAGGCGAGGATAAAAACAACTCTCTTGGCTCCTTGCGGGCAGGGCACAGTGCAGGTGACAGCCCGGGGGTGTCCCAGGAGCTCATCCTCTCACAGCCCTGAGGCGCCGCAGGCTCCAGCACGACGTGGGAAAGCCTCGAGGCTGCGGCTGGGGATGTTGGGGTAGAACTTTATTCCATGTGCAGATTTGTGGCTTCAGTATTTTCTCCTTAATTATAAGTCGGAGTTTATAAAATCGGGGAATTTGCAAGTATTGGTGCTAACGAGCTGAGAGCTGCTTTCCAGGACAGCAAATTCTCAGAGAAATCTCTGCTCTCTGTGAGCAGTGACAGGACCCAAGGGAGCGGCTGGAGCTGGGTCAGGGTGGTTTAGGTTGGATTTTGGGAAAGGTTCTTCCCCCAGAGGGTGAATTCCCAGGCTCCCCAGGGAATGGGCACGGCCCCGAGGCTGCCAGAGCTCCAGGAGCGTTCGGACAGCGCTGCCAGGGATGCCCAGGGTGGGATTGTTGGGGTGTCTGTGCAGGGCCAGGAGCTGGACTGGATGATCCTGTGGATCCCTTCCAGCTCAGGATATTCTGTGATTCTAAATTATGCAACAGTTAAAGGAACGAAACTTCGGATGAAGTTGTCCACGCCTCATATTCCGGTTCCTTTCCCAGCTGCAGAACCACATCCCCACAAGAAGCACAGCAAGCGCTGAGGAAAGCCCTGGCACGGCTCAGTGAAGCAACTTCTGCCTGCCTGGGAGGGATGAGGTTGCTGTTTGCTCTTGGGCCATGGATCAGCCACTGGAAACACTGGATCCCTGCGAGGTCTCCATATGAAGGGTTGTCTCCATCCTCAATGTGCAATAATGAGATGGTTTGAGTTTTATAGTCTTATATAATTACTCTCAAAATAGCTTCTGATTCATCCTCCCCTTTGAAGCTTATAGTTTGCATTCTGATAAGCTCTTGCATGGCAGGAACCCTGTGGTAGCAGCAAATTAATTTTTAAGAAGTTTTTTGCTGTCTAACTGAAACTTTGGCACAGCCAGTTGGGGCATTCCTGTCCTGACCTTCCCAGGATCCATTTCATGGCTGGGTGTGTGCAGGAGATGAGGAGGCTCTGGGGAGGTTCCTGGGGAGCCTGTGCTGGCAGGAGGAAGCTGGTGGGAGCTGATAGTGCAGGACTCGGTGTCTGAGGACTGGGGAAGCACAGGATAAATCTCATTTTAGCTTCCAGGGAGACTCTGTGGCTGGATGGGGCTCGGAGCAACTTGGGACAGTGGAAGGTGTTCCTGCCCGTGGCAGGAGGTGGAAGGAGATGAGATTAAAGTCCCTTCTGACCCAAACTATTCTATGATTCCACGATTCTCTGAATGTCTCCTCTCAGAACCCCCCTCCTGAGCATTCCCACCCCTCTGCTTTGAGATGAGCTCTGTGTGATGAGCTGAGTGCGAAAGTGCTCAGCAAACTGTGAGAATTGTTTTCAGTTCACATTCCCTGTGCTGTCTCCCGTGGAATGACTTGTGGTTGATATGGAATAATGAAACAAGGCTTGGGCACGTCCAGAGCAGCTGGGGCTGGCTGCCTTCACCTGGAGAAACCTGTCCTGTGGTGCTGGCAGTGTGCACGGACTGGGGGGAGGTATTTCAGGGTCTCCATGGGTATTTCACACCACTTTGCTGCCCTGGCCAGCTGAGAGGAACAGTGGTTTTTTTACTTTCATTACCAAGAGAAAAAAACAACCTGGTTTGTGAGCAGGGCCAGGACCTGAGGGAGCGGCTGGAGCTGTGCCAGGGGAGTTTAGGTTGAATTTAAGTTGGAAAGGTTCTTCCCCCAGAGGGTGCTGGGCACTGCCCAGGCTCCCCAGGGAATGGTGACATTCCAGAGGCTGCCAGAGCTCCAGGAGCATTTGGACACCACTCCCAGGGATGCCCAGGGTGGGATTGTTGGGCTGTCTGTGCAGGGCAGGGGTTGGACTGGATGATGCCTATGGTCCCTTCCAGCTCAGGATATTCTATAATCCCAGGATTCTGCTTCTCCCTGGATGGGTCATGGTGCCAAGTACTTCTGTGACTTCCTTTCCCTTTCCCAGACTCTCGGGGTGCAGCAGTGCCCTCGGCTGGGCGATGGTCTCCCTGGAAGCTAAAATGAGATTTATCACAGGGCCCCGTGCCCCTGAGGGACCCTGACCAGCTCTGAGCAGGGTGTCCATCGGTGACAGCTGACATGTGCTGCTGGTGCTGGGATCACTCCCTGCTCAGGAGGAGCTGTGGGGGTCTGAAAAGCCGGGTTTGTGACCCTAAGACCCGCAGGTGATCGATGGGGTCGGATGTGCTGCTGCAGGGGGGCTCTGCAGCCCTTATCACCTCCCGCAGCATGAGATAACGTCTGAGGGGCAGCGGGAGCTCTGCCCCGCCTGGAATTGTGTCCTGGCCTGGCCCTTTAACATCTGCCGAGGAGCTGATGAAATATTTCCCCCTCACCAGGACCCACCTCTGTTCCGTGCTGAGCTTGAGCAGCAGCTCCTGCGCTGCCAGGCTGCCTGTGAAAAGAGAATTGACGGCAGCCAGACTTTGAGGTGACAGCTCCTAATGACTCGTCTAGCTCAGGAATATTTCAGGGCATATTCCTGTAGCTCCTGCCTGCCTGGAGAGCACCATCAGCAAATCAAGAACTTGATGAAGTTTCAAATGGCAGCCAAATGGCAGCGAGGGGGCCTGAGATGTGACAACAAAGCCATCAGCAGGGGACTGGAATGCTGGACACAACCCCAGCAAAGAGGGGCACTCAGAGAGTGGGATTGCAGTGCTTCCCTGTCACTGCCGTGCCCTGTGCAGCCTCCAGAGCCACAGACTGCGAGCCCTGGGACCACAGAGCCTGCTGGAGCAGGAACTGGGGCTCTGAGGGCTGGCAGGGACCGTCTGACCTGTATCCTTTGCCCTGCTGCCATTCCCGAGGCCATGGCAGGCTCGGGATGAGGAGCTGGCTGAGGACTGCACGATGCTGCACTGCAGCTCACCTCTCACCCAGCGCAGCATCCCAGGATTTATAAACCAGCCAGTTTCCTTTCCAGAATCCCCGTTGCGAAGGGCTGTGTTTGCTGCTGCCCTCCGCGGTGCCCCTCGGGGTTTGCTCCGGGCTGTGCCCCCAGAGGGGACATTCCCTCGTGTCGCTGTGGTGCTGCTGGATGCTGCTGTGGGGTTCTAATATTTGATCTGTGCTCCATCCAGTCCCTGTTCCTTCCTCCAAAGCCGAGCAGCTTTGCTAGATAAGCATCTCCGTGGCTCGGGTTTAATGGAACCCCTCCTCCTCCTCCTCCTCTGCAGCTGCTGCCCTGTGCTCCCTGCTGCCCACCCCTCTGAGATCCACCACAGCTCCCCGAGCCCTATTTCCAGCCCTCAGCTAATCAGGCTCGCATTGCTGATGCTCCTGAACCGAGAGAAGACGAGCTCAGCAGTCGGTGGGTGCCTCACGCTGCAGCCCCAGAGCCGCCTGCTCTCCTCCAGCAGCACCTCTTGTAGTAATCCATCACCCGAGTGCGTGCTCCCTGCAAAGCCCGGCAGAAACAGAACAATATATCCTCGCAAACGCTCCTGCAAGAGAAAAACCCAGCAGGAAATGGGCGGGGAAGCCTGGAAGTGTCTGCCGGGGAGGTGTGAGCGATGCTCGGTGCGTGGCGCTGGGGAAGCAGCCGCGCAGCCGGTGTGGGTGAGGTGGTCACCATCACCCCCTGCTCTGGGCTCCGCCGCCTCCTGGAGCCGCCCTTCCAGGAGCATTTGCCGTGGGAGGATGGTCCATGCTCCAGGCTGTAGCTCCTGGAGCTGCCCTTCCAGGAGCATTTGCCGTGGGAGGATGGTCCATGCTCCAGGCTGTAGCTCAGAACGGCCAGGAGCTGCTTTTACAGCTGAAGGGATCCCAGCGAGGAGCAAAGCAGCCCGAGCTCTCCCTGATGCCCAGATCTTCCATGAACCACCAGAGAGCTTAGGAGGGAGAACCTCTCACAGGGAAGATGCCCCCGGGCTCCTGGCAGGATCAGGCTGGTGGCTGTGTCTGGCAGAAGGAGGCAGAAGGTCAGGTCAGGGTCCCCACTGCCTTGGTGAGGGGCTCCAGGGCCTGAGGAAATGTCTGTGCCCTCACAGGTGACAGGGGAGGAAGGGGACAGCCGGGTCCTGGGGTCTGCTGGCATCACCCTGCTCCCACACTGCGCCTCACCGAGAATTTCCAGCCTCCTGAACTTCCACTGGTGCCATTCCAACTTTGTTTAAATGCAACAGGTAGCTGGAATGACTAATGGCTGCTGGAGTGCTGAGAGAGCCATCAAACATGTTGTGTTTTCTCTGTGGGGAGTGGGTGGAAGGAAAGCTAAATTACATCTTCGGGATATTAAATATGACTCTGCACATTAAACTCGGAGTTATCCATGAATCTCTTTAATGACAGTGCGAGCTACTTCACAGCAGTAAAAGTCAATGTTGCCACAATTAGAGCACTATTGTCTTGCAGTTAATAGACTGCTCTAATCATGACTTTGTCATATTATTAATCGCTTTCGGGCTGGACTTTGCTAATTATCCCCTTTGGTAACTGCATTCGGGTATTAGGAAGTCAGCGGGGACATCAGGCTGAGAGGCAGCTCGACCATATCTCTTCATTAGCTCCCATCCAGGATGAAACAAGAAGGGGGCTGTGCTGAGGAGCTGCTTTGGGAGCTCATGGATGCCGTGGTGGGAAGGGCTGGACTAACCAGGGAACGTTTGCCCCTTCCTCAGTTTGCTTTTAGCTTTACAGTTTCAAACTGCTCCCCTGTCTCTTTGTCCTGCCCTGGCATATTTGTCTCAGATTTAAGGGCAGTAGGAAGTAGTGACCTTGGAAATGCTGCAGTTTTGAGCTTTTTGGTGAGGTTCAGTAGCAAGGGGTTTGGGTGTTACAAAACGGGTAAAAACACAAACCAAGAAGTCAAGTCAAAGGAGAGATGGGGTGGGTTTTGGGTGACATGGAGAGAATCCAGTCTCCTTTGTGCTCTTGGTGTCCCCATCGCTGTCAGCTTCAGGCCCTTTCTGTGCTGTTTTGGTAACAAGTGGGTTATAAAATAAGTATATCATAAATACATAAGCTCGATGGCTTTTCCTAAACATATCAGCTCAAGCAGGTGGATCGTAGAATCATAGAATCACTGAATGTTGAGGGGGTGGAGTGAAGATCATCTTAGAGATCATCTGGTCCCAAATCCCTGCCACGGGTGGGGACACCTCTCACCAGAACAGGCTCCTCAAAATCTTGGCTTTGAGCACTTCCAGGGGTGGATCCTGTCAGTGTCCATGTCCACACTTCCCTCGTGGCTCTGTCACTGCAGCCAAAAGCATTTTCCAGCCAAGGGTTCCTCCAGGAAGCAGCGCTTGCTCCCAGAGGGAGCCGCACTGGAAAACAGCCATGTTAATTTGTGTTTGCAACCTCCTTCCTTAAGCTTTATCTTTTCAATTACAAGTTGTAATAAGACCAATTTTCCAGTTTTTCCCGTGTCTCCCATGGGAGCTGGGCGAGGATGAGAGAGCAGCGCTGAGCTCGGCGGGACCAGGGTGAGGAACGGCTGGAGCTGCTCTGCACTTCTCCCACACCACTTACCTGATAACAAAGTGACAAATAACTGCTCATTTTCCAGAGGGGAACAGAATGAAAACACAGTTCTTGCCGTGTTTTTCCCGGGGTGGGACATTTCTCAGAGTGATGATGTGACTCTGTCCCCTGTGAGCAGTGGGGATCTGAGCTGCTCCTGCTCTGAGGAGCCCTTCCTCACTGCTGGATGCAGGCACATCCCTCTTCTCCCTCTTCTCCCTCTTTTCCCCACATCTTGGATCCAAACCTAGTGGAAAGGGGGATAATATCAACCAAGGAGCTCCTCCTTCCCCTGGCCTGAGGTGTCCTTTTGGGGGAACCGGCTTCACCTCTACCCGTGCCAGGAATAGCAAAGCAGCCTCTGACCCTGGGGCATTTTCTGTTACATGAGGAATTATTTTGTTTTTACAGTTTCTTGTAAGTTAAAGGACATTTAAAGCATAGCATTTTCAATACCAGGTATTTTTTAGGAAGTAACTGGTATTTTCAAATTCATAAGAGAAAGCTCATTAAATCAATGAAGGTCAACTCTGTCCAATTGATATTTAAGTTTAACAAGTCACGAAAAAGTCTTGGAGAATTCAATGTCATCTTCAAACAACCCAATATTCTAAGCAGGCAGGTGCTTAAAAACTGCCTGTAAAATCCTGATCCCTTCCACTTGTGCTTTGTGTCAGCTGTCAGAGGAAGGAGTAGGAGGTCATGCATAAAAGTATCTGTGAATCCTGTCAGATCCATTATGAATGCCAGCCCTGCAAGGAGTGACAGGAACCAGGATCTTTCTCAAGCTGGCAACAGGTTTTCTGAAAGGATAATTGATTATTTCTGATGGTTTCCATTAATGAGCCTGGTGTGCTGGCAGAGCCATGCAGCCTTATAAAAATCCTTGGGATGGGTGGAAATATCTCTAAAAAAAATCTTTGTCACGCAGCAATTCCCAGCAGTGAGAGATTCTGCATTGCAATGGTTTCCTTTGTACCAACACAGACATATTTGCAAAAAGTCCAAGTTCTNGCCCTTCCCTTCGAGTCAAAGGGAGCTTTGCCTGGAGCTCCTGCTGGATTTGCTGGGCTCGGTAATTTTGTGGAAAAACAAAATCCTCCGGGGTATCAGGAGCAGCAGATGGCTTCCCAGCGCTGCTCAGGGCTGGCTTGTTGGAGTGTGGATGTCACATTTTGTGTCTGATGCTGCCTGGAGATTTCACTTACGGGAGCTGATGCGAGAATCCCAAATTTGCAGTGGCTGCTGCGTTCCCAGAGAGACCCGAGTGAAATTTGGAGATGCAAATATGCTCCTGAGCACTTGGCTGTCGTGGTTCACCAGTGGTGGGTGGAGGGGTTATTGATTTGTTGTGATTGTGGGGTTTTTTTTTTTTCAATAATTTTTAAATTCAGCTATTTATTCAAGATAAAAACTTAGTCTTCCCTCATATTTCTCAGCCTTTACATCAAGGCAAGGTTAGCTGGGGGTCTGAGCAGCCTGGTCTAGTGGAAAGTGTCCCTGCCCATGGTAGGGGGTGGAGTGAGATGATCTTCAAAGTCCCTTCAACCCAAACCATTCAGTGATTCTATGATTAAATGTCTCATGACAGCTGTTCAAAACTGATCTGTAGGATCAGAGGGAACAGAAGGTGTTTTATGGCTCCTGTTTAAGGTAAAGCACGTCTGGAATCACATTTAGAGCAGCTGTGACACAGCACAGAGGGGATTTCCCTGGTTCAGAAATGCACAGGGCACCCACCCCACTCTTCGGGGCTCAGGTAGGGAATTCNGTGAATCCTGTCAGATCCATTATGAATGCCAGCCCTGCAAGGAGTGACAGGAACCAGGATCTTTCTCAAGCTGGCAACAGGTTTTCTGAAAGGATAATTGATTATTTCTGATGGTTTCCATTAATGAGCCTGGTGTGCTGGCAGAGCCATGCAGCCTTATAAAAATCCTTGGAATGGGTGGAAATATCTCTAAAAAAAAATCTTTGTCACGCAGCAATTCCCAGCAGTGAGAGATTCTGCATTGCAATGGTTTCCTTTGTACCAACACAGACATATTTGCAAAAAGTCCAAGTTCTTGAGTTTTCTTATGCATGTTTGACACTGAGTTTCCTGGGCACAATTCCAAGATTCAACTCAAAGGACAGGGAAGTGGAACCTCTGTGCTCTCAGCTTTGGCGAGAATACATTTAGGCAAATCTCTGAGGAAGCTCTGCTGCTGCCTGGTACAACCTCATTTATTATTGAGTAGGATGGGACCTGTTTGTTCACCCCAGCAGCGATCTGTGTTTCCACCTCGGAGCTATGACAGAAAATAAATGGCCTGTACAGGAGGCTGGAAAGGGAAAGAGAAGCTGCAAAAACCTCTGGGTGACGTTTATCCTTCCCTTCCCATCCCTTCCCATCCCATCCCATCCCATCCCATCCCATCCCATTCCATCCCATCCCATCCCATCCCATCCCATCCNTTATTCAAGATAAAAACTTAGTCTTCCCTCATATTTCTCAGCCTTTACATCAAGGCAAGGTTAGCTGGGGGTCTGAGCAGCCTGGTCTAGTGGAAAGTGTCCCTGCCCATGGTAGGGGGTGGAGTGAGATGATCTTCAAAGTCCCTTCAACCCAAACCATTCAGTGATTCTATGTATATTTGTCTCATGACAGCTGTTCAAAACTGATCTGTAGGATCAGAGGGAACAGAAGGTGTTTTATGGCTCCTGTTTAAGGTAAAGCACGTCTGGAATCACATTTAGAGCAGCTGTGACACAGCACAGAGGGGATTTCCCTGGTTCAGAAATGCACAGGGCACCCACCCCACTCTTCGGGGCTCAGGTAGGGAATTCAAATTCACATAAAACATTCATGGTCCACGAATAGACATAAATAGGATGGGCAAGAGGTAATGGTTGTTCCAGATAAACTTTTGGGGGTTTTGGTGGGGTTTTTTTGTCTTTCTGTCCTGTCCTGCACTTGGGTGATTTAAGGAGTGTGGCTTTGCTGGGTGCTACAAATCACACAGCAATCAAGGAATTGTCCCTGAGCTCAAAGCAATCTGTGGTGGAATTGTCCACAGTCCTGGCACTGCAGACTTACCTCCAGAACAGAACCTGGCTCCACCATCAGGGACTGGAACTCCTTGGATCCCTGAGCTCTGAGAGTTTTGGTCTGGATGGGAGTCTGGGAATTAATGCACTGTAGGAAAGGAAGCAAAAATAGCCAATGTTTTCTCTTTGTGCAGTGCTGTGAATCATTTCACAGCCTAGATGATGTGTATATATATATATATATGTATATTTATATACACACACATATATATCTTCCATTTTCCTGGTTCGTCAGCCACACGTACGGAAGCTCTTTCCTCTCCAGAAAAAGACTGAAATACACCACACATGAGGTAAAATCGTCTCAGAGCATCAGAGCACACACGCAGCTCCTGTGCTGTTCAGAGTGAGGAACACTGTGTAGCACTTTCTGTACAAACTCCTGCTATGTTTGGTTTCTCTGCATCAGCAGCTTGTGATTATTTTTTCCGTGGTGTTGGTATTTACTTTTTATTCCCTGCGGGCGCATCTGGACAAGATGTGGGCACTGATAGTACAACAGCAATCCCCTCCCAGCACCCCGGTAGATGGATTTTTTCATTACTGTGCCTGAGCAGCTGTGACACGAAGCAAAAAGGCACTTCCCGTGGTGCAGCACCCGAGCTTGTTTCTGTCGTGGAATTGCACAGATCTTCTTGATTTCAGGCTCAGCAGTTTGCTGATGCCGCAGAACAAACCAAGGATGGTATTTTACAGCCAGTTTAAGCATCGGGGTGTAAAACTTCCCAGCTCTGCCCATATGGAGACACCCATTTCTCCCCAGGTGTGTCCCGAGCCTGTCGGGGGGTGCTCACTTGGGTTCGGCTCTGGTTGGAAGAACATGCTAAGAGCTCTCCATTAGCTGTGATTTAAGTCCGTTTGGACCATTGCTTCCTTTTACTTACGGTTTCCTCACCATCTGTCTCTTCTTTTCTTCTTTCCCACCCTCCCTGTCGCTGTCCTTCTCTCCCTCAGAGCTCTCCGTCAGCCTCCTGGCAGTGATAGTCATAGTGTGCGGCCTGGCGCTGGTGGCAGTGTTTGTGTTTCTCTTTTGGAAGCTGTGCTGGGTTCCCTGGAGGAACAAGGCCCTTTCCTCCCACCTGGCCGTGCTGCGGGGCGAGGCGGGCCACAAGGACGGCATGGCAGACAAGCTCAAGGACACGGGGGCCATCAGCTTCCTGGAGGCGGCCGTGAAGATCAGCCACACGTCCCCGGACATCCCCGCAGAGGTGCAGATGTCCATGAAGGATCACCTGATGCGGCGCACGCGCATCCAGAGGCAAACCACGGAGCCGGCGTCTTCCACCAGGTGAGGGTGGGA
>VZTG01006033.1:317792-332024 GCA_013397845.1 Melanocharis versteri
TCTGATCTCTGCTCTCTGTGACAGGGACGGGACCCAGGGAAGGGCTGGATTTGTGTCAGCAGGGTTTAGGTTGGATCTCAGGGAAAGGTTCTTCCCCCAGAGGGGGCTGGGCACTGCCCAGGCTCCCCAGGGAATGGTCCCGGCCCCGAGGCTGCCAGAGCTCCAGGAGTGTTTGGACACTGCTCCCAGGGATGCCCAGGGTGGGATTGTTGGGGTGTCAGTGCAGGGCCAGGAGCTGGACTGGGTGGTCCTTGTGGGTCACCTGCAGCTCAGGATATTCCATGATTCCATGGTTCTGCTGGGTGGGGATGGTGTGCTCAGCAGGAATGGGGTGCTCAGCAGGAATGGGGTTCTCAGCAGGGATGGTGTGCTCGGCAGGGATGGGGTGCTCAGCAGGGACACTGCTCTGTGAGCAGCTGGAGGGGTGGGAGGATTGCTGAATGCAGCCTGAGGTTCAGATACCATCAGGGAGGCTGAGGAGAGCACCTACACACCAGATTACTGCCCAAAGCTTGGCTGTTGACCAATGGATGTGTTAAGACTGGCTTGCCGTGGCCCTTTTAAAAAACCAGGGATTGGAGCCCTATTACTGCGACTTGACCTCATTGTGTCAAGTCACCCGCACGCTTTGGCCACTTTAATTTTGTTCCAACATGAGAGGCAGGCTGAAGTATCAATGATGTACCCTGTCAGGCAGAATTAGACCTTTTGGCTCTCTCTCGCTGTTGTGGCTCCTGGCAGAAACAATTAGATCAGCACAATTGATGGATCACTGGCTGCACAAGCCCAGAACCAGCTGCGCCCGGTGCTTGTGCTCAGATGGGGACAGAGACATCAGCATCGTCCTCAGGAAGGCAGGGGAAGGCTGTGTGAACCTTGGGACACCCTCTCAGCACGGAGACTGAGGAGAGATTTAGATTAGATGTTAGAAAGGAGTTCTTTACTCAGGGTGGGGAGGCCCTGGCACAGGTTTGCCCAGAGAAGCTGTGGCTGCCCCATCCCTGGAAGTGTCTGAGGCCAGGCTGAAGCAACCTGGGATAGTGGAAGGTGCCCCTGCCCATGGCAGGGGGTGGAATGAGGTGAACTTCGAGGCTTTTTTCCAACACAAACCGTTCTGTGACATGCAGCATCTCTCCTTGACACAGAAGGCGGTGAAACGGGGACAGGAAAGAGGGATCACAGGGGCCTGGCTCTGCCCCAGCACTTCTGTTTGCCTCGCTGGCCGTGCCTGGGATGTGCACAGGAGTGTGACAGGGAAATCAGGCACTGCTCAGGAAATTGGCTGCACTTTTGCAGGATTAGTGAGGCACCGACGGCAGCCCCCTGTTTGAAGGAGCTGAGTTAAATCAGCACGGTGCCACCTGCGTTTGTGAGCCACACTCTTTTATTTATCCCCACTGCTTTTTGGGCAGCTGATTCCCTCTCTGCATGCACACGCTCCTTCTGCTTTTATTACACCTTTCCAACAGAGGAGAAAAAAACCCTCAGCCTGTCTGAATCAGGACAAACAAAGTGGGACTTGGCTGTACGTGGGCAGGTTTCAAACCCACTTTCTCCTTGGCGAGTTCCTCTGATTCACAATGCAGCCTAAACCTGCCCAAAATACCTCTGAGGAACCTACCACGGTCTCCAAGCACCACGTATCACTGGGAGCTAATGTTCTGGCTGTAGAGTTCTTAGTTTGGTTAAATAACTCTATAAACTGCTCTTGTAAACACCAGATAATCTGAAATAATGCCCCGAGTCCACAGAAAGCTTTTATGCTTTGTTCAGATAAAGCTTTGCTTACATGCAGCTTTTGCTGGAGGAGAGCTCAAGGCAAGAGATGCTTCCTGACGAGGCCGTGCCTCCCTCCCTGTCAACAATTATCTATCAGCTTCTGATGAGTCTGTTGGAAAAGTCTGGAAGCAGCAGTACCCAGCAGAGCCAGGCTGGACAGGGCTTGGAGCAAGCTGATCCAGGGAAAGGTGTCCCTGCCTGCGGCAGGGGATGCAATGAGATGAGCTTTAAAACCCTCTGAACCCGAACCAGGCTGTGGTTCTATGAATAAAGCCCTGCCTCCTGAGCTGGTCGTGATTCTCTCACCCCCCCCAAAAAAAAAAAAGCAAAAAAAGAGAGATTTTTTTGCCTGAGAAAGCTTAGTGCCAGTATCTTGGAAGTGTAAGGACTGAGGGTGGAGAAAGTCTCCATGTGGTGCTGTCTGTGATTTGATTAGGGAGTTGTTGGGGCCCATCTGTTCAGCTGTGAGCTGCGACTCGTGCCACAGGTGAGAAAACGCAGCTTGTGGCAAATACTCTGGAATTTAAGAAGTTTGCTGGATTGGTTCCTTGAAGGTTTTTGGAGACGTTCCCCTCTGTTCATGTCCCTAACATCCGTGGTTTCTGTGCCGAGGCCAGGAGCACCTGTGGAACTCGCTCTGTGCTCTCTGGCTTTCTGAGTCCAGGGGCCAAAAGGGAGAGCCGTGTCCTTGGAAAGCCACCGAGCTGTGTGTGTCCCCCTCCTGCAGGCACATCTCCTTCAAGAGGCACCTGCCGCGGCAGATGCACGTGTCCAGCATGGACTACGGCCTGGAGGCGCCGGCCGCGGCCGAGCAGCCGACCAGCATCGGCCGCATCAAGCCCGAGCTCTACAAACAGAAAACCGTGGACGCCGAGGACCCCAAGAAAGAGGCAGAGAAAACCTGCGGGAAAATCAACTTCACTCTCAAGTACGACTACGAGAACGAGACGCTGACTGTGAGAATTCTCAGGGCTTTTGACTTGCCGGCCAAAGACTTGTGCGGCAGCTCGGATCCCTACGTGAAGATCTACCTCCTGCCCGACCGCAAGCGCAAGTTCCAGACGCGGGTCCACAGGAAGACTCTGAACCCCACCTTCGACGAGTCCTTCCACTTCCCCGTGCCCCACGAGGAGCTGGCGAGCAGGAAGCTCCACCTGAGCGTCTTCGACTTCGACAGGTTCTCCAGGCACGACATGATAGGAGAGGTTATCTTGGAGAACCTGTTCGAGGACTCAGACCTCTCCCGGGAGACTTCCATCTGGAGGGACATCCAGTACGCCACGACGGTGAGTGTCTGCTGGGCAGGGTGGGGGTTCTCCGCAGGGATAAATCCTTCATGGCTCCCAGCTGATGGGCTCCTTGCCTCCTGTTAGCCCCAGGGACCCACAGCTCTCTGCCACGTGCACAGGATCACCGTAAGAAAGAGCTCTGGGGGGCCAGGAGCAGCCTGCTGGTGCTGAGAGGTGCTGGATGTGCTGCTGGTAACTCTTCCAGAGTTGGATTTGGGTCTTTTAGTAGTTCTGTTGAATTCCCTCTGGAAGAGAAGCCAAGCCTCAGAGAGGAGAAGTCCCAGCCCCTTCTGTGTCACCCGGAGCTGGCAGGAGAAGCCAAGTGCTCACATTGATCACTGAGTGCAGAGCACTGGCATTAACCTCTCCATAATCACTGCCTGCTCCTCCACTGCCCTCCCAGGAGGATCTGGCTGGTCCTCAGGGCGAGTGAACGATTGAACTGCTCTGCAGCTGGACCCCAAATCAGCCACCGTCATTGTCATTTCACATTGTTATTTCTGGGATTGAGAGATGAGACATCCCCACCCCTGTGGCTGGAAGCGTGGGCCCTGTCACATCTTTCCTGGTGACTGGCAGAACGCCACAACTTGCAAAAATCTGTCCTGCAGCTTCCCTCGTAGCTCATCTCGTATCTTTGCTCCCCTGCTTTCGGTGCTGAGGAGGGAACTGTCAAACATAAGTATTTATTGTGGCCAGCAGTGCCAGAAGACATTTGCTTTGTAACTCTGGTGCTTTTTTTTTCTCAGCACCGTGTTCCCCACCAGTTGTACCCCTTGGTGACTTCCACCAGTGCTTGTTCTTCCACTGCAGAGTGCTCAGAACTTTCTGAAAGCTCTGTGAAGTCCAACAGGAAGCTCTTGGCTTCCAACCTGCAAACAGCCATGGCTGTTATGATTGACGGATGGTGATGAAAGCAGAAATGCTGGCAGAGGGGCAGGCAGGCGCCAGGCACATCCTTCACCCGGAGAGGGGCTGCTGGAAGGGGAGCAAAGTGCTCCTGATGTGCTGATGCCTCCTGGAGGAAACTGCCTGTGGGTTCTGCAAGCAATAGCGGACGGTTTCCTGGCTAAATAATCTCATTTAGTGGGGGAAAACCCCACCAAAGCAGGTGGAGATGCACCAGCAGAGGGGTTGTTGAGGGAAAAGCCTCCAGAGCAGGTGTGAGGGGAGCAGAGCCACCCCCACGCCCAGGATGTGCCGTGCAGCAGCCTGGCACAGCTGCCACAGACACGTCCAGCACCGCGTTTGGCTCCGTCCCCTCGTCCTCTCCGTGCCATTCGTAAGGAATGTGCTGCTCCTGGAACATCTCAGCCAGCTGTAGCACGCCCGAGGACATTTCTGTTTAATCAAAACTGAGAAGGGTAAATACAGTTCGCATGAAACCCCAAGCAAGCTCTGGGTGCCTAATAATGCATGAGATCAATGGTGTGGGTAGGAGGGTAGGAACACACTCAAGCACTGATCTGGTCAAATAGCCAGCACTCAGCTACTTAATTAATGACTGTACAGCTTGTGAATCAGGGAAACATCTTTGGTTTCAAGTCTATTGATTCAGAGCGTCCATTATTTCCTAAAAGGTACTGATATGAATTTTGGAAATGTCCCAGTGTCTATAATCTGCAAGAAAATAATGTGCCCACAGGATGTGCTTTGCTCTCTTGTATTTATGGTTGCGAAGAAAAATCTCTTGACCTGATACAATGAGGTCAAAGAACAATTTATGTTCATTTTATACCCTGAACGGGATCTCTCAGTGCAAGGAGAGGAATAGAAGATGAGGTGGTGTCCAGAGGGTGCTGTCACCCCCTCACACAGGGCTGCTCTCTTCTGACATCCTGTCCAAGGTCTCCTGCCCTCGTCCCTCCCAAACCAACTAAGAATGCGTGAAAGAATAGACCCAATCAAGATTTTATATAATATTCATTAGTATTCTGCACATCTAAGTGGAATAAAGATTTAATCTTTGCCTTACCTGAGAACGAGCAGGAAATAATTTGGCAAAAACCTCATCCATCAACAAGATCTATTCCCCTAACACTTAGCAAAGCTTTAAGTGCATTTACTTGTCTTCCCAGTTCCATCACTCTACTCCTAACAGCTACAATTTCTTTTCAGCAGATCATTATATCACATTGAAAGGAATCAAACACACTGTTTCCAAAAATAAATGGGTTGTTTGCTCTACAGATGTGGGATCTGTATGTAAAAAATAAGATTTTTTTTTAAAATCCATTTTTAGAAGGTGTTTGGAAATCTTTCTGCTGACTTCAGACAACGATGCTCTCTAGTTTAAATAAGACGTTTGTTTATTTTTCCCTGAATTCCCAGGGGCCAGGCAGTGATGGAAAGGGCTTTTAGGAGGTGTAGTCGATGAAGCTGCAGGTACAAGAAGTGCTAAGAGCCATGGATAAAAGTTATTTGATGGGGCACTAAAAGAGTAAATTGTGT
This sequence comes from Melanocharis versteri, assembly GCA_013397845.1. NCBI lineage: Eukaryota > Metazoa > Chordata > Aves > Passeriformes > Melanocharitidae > Melanocharis > Melanocharis versteri. The sequence goes on from VZTG01006033.1 coordinate 323,312, forward strand.
TGGCCTCTGCGTAATCCAGAAGTACCAAACATTTCTGAGTGCCATCTGCTGGTTAATTCCCCATTTATGCTCACACACAAGCAGCCCCACACTCTGCCAGCTCCTTGAGGGCATCTCAGAGGGCATCTTTGGCGGCCCAAATGTAAACACATCACAAATTAAAAGCTCAATAGGCCCTTCTTGGTTGTCTTCTGGTTTAAAGCTTTGACCCTCCAGTTGGTAACTGCCCAAAAACTCCCGCTCAGCTTCAGAGAAAACCACTGTGTTACTCAAAGATGTTTTCATTTTATGCAGAGATGTTAGGCACTGTCAAAGTCATAAACCTCTGTTACTGAATTCATCCCTGCCCACGGCAAGGGGTTGGAACTGGGTAACTTTCGAGGTTTCTTCCAGCCCAAACCCATCTGTGATGTTGTGAACTGATGGTGCTGGCTGTAGCAGAAAGTTTCTGAGTGGATTTTTGCAGTGCACAGCCAGAGAACACAGCACTGCTGCAGCTCAGGAGCTCATCTTTCTGCCACCTCGCTGTGATTGTCACATTCCTGGAGGAACCAGGCACTAGAGACGTGTACTGTACATTCAAAACAAGACTTGGTACTAATTTGATTTCCTCACTGCATTGATTTGGTGTGAGATATGCCATCTCCTCTGTGTGAGCAGTGGAGCAGGAGTGCATCAGCTGAGCATTAGCTGTGCAGAGCTGGGAGGCTGCAATGGGAAACACAAACTCCACCGAGGCAGAGGAAGTTTGTCCTTAACTAAGATGTGAAGGTGTAACCTATTTTTCCTGTTCTCTGTATTCATTTTTAGCCAAATCGTGTTGAGGTGCACTGGAATCCCCACCATAAAGTGTCCTTCACTCCAAATGTCAGAACAGAGGAAGTGCTGTGGTGGAGAGGGAGGCACCTGGCTGGTTCTGCACGTTTCCAATAAAATGTGTTCTCTGTTTTATTGAAGGAAAGCGTGGACCTGGGCGAGATCATGTTTTCCCTTTGTTATTTGCCAACTGCAGGTCGCCTCACCCTAACAGTCATTAAATGCAGGAATCTCAAAGCTATGGACATCACTGGTTACTCAGGTGGGTGTTTGGCTGAGGAAAACCCCGTTGCACCCACATTTCCTCCTCCTCCTTCACAGTGTCCTCCGTGGATGGTGGGTGAACCGTCACAGAAACACCTGGAAAAGCTTTGTCTGTATTTTAAGCGCAAACAGAATTTTTAAAGTAGAATTATCTGTCGGTTTTTTCCACCCCACTGGGGGGTTTGCAGGGCCAGAGCTCTGATCCAGCTCTTGGGCTGGACACTCAGATCTCTTGCAGCCCTTTAGAGCCAGAATCAACAGTTTCACCCCAAGATCAGGAAAGGATTGTGGGCTACCTGGATAAATCCCACTGGAATGTGCATTCCCCTGTGCAGTGGCCAGTGGCCAAACCTGAGGATCACAGCCACCTGAAGACTGCATTTGCAGTATCAAAGAGCTGACTTGTGAATTCAGTATGCACAAATTCTTGTTTTCATCATAAAAACCAGTTTCTTTTCCAGACACCAACTTCAGAGTATTTGAATTTCATTGTACAGAAGGCAGTAACAACAGAGACCTTTGCAGAAAATGTTTCTGCTCAGCTGGAGCTTAATGCCATATGAAATGTCTGAGAATTGAGACTTCAGGTGAAGCCAGCTCAGCCTTTCTGCAATAATAATAATGCAGTGCTGCTTCTCTGGTGCCTGAACCTCAGGTCAGCACCCACACCAGTATGAGAAATGGTGGATTTTACTGCTCTGCAAACAAACTTTTTTCTAAAAGTCCATTTGAGGAGCGCCTCTGGCTCACCGGAGCTCACAGCCCATCCTCTGATAGAGCTGTTTCTATACTGCAAACAAAATACACCTGATTCAACAAAAGGTCTTCTCCTTTCTCTTCCTCCCTAGATCCATATGTCAAAGTGTCTTTGCTCTGTGACGGGCGAAGACTGAAAAAGAAGAAAACCACCATAAAGAAAAACACGCTCAATCCCACCTACAACGAAGCAATAATCTTTGACATTCCCCCCGAGAACATGGATCAAGTCAGCCTCCTGATCTCTGTCATGGATTATGATCGGTAGGTGGGAGGCTCTGGAGGGCTGGAGGGCAGAGCATCCCGTTGGGTGCAGATTTTCCTGCTCAAATTCAATTTTCCACAGTGTATTCCTTAGCCTCGATGGCAGAGCTCAGTGGTATCAACCTGTCTCTGGTGATTTATTGCTGCAGTGGCGTTGATATTGATGGTTATGGGAAAACAGCGAGTTTGGTAAAGCTGGTCCTTGCTTTATGGCATTTCCTTGAGCAAGTGCCATGTTCCCCTCGGTTATTTACTTGTCCTGCAACCCATTTTAGAAAGCAAATAATGTCAGCCTGAGCAGCACTGGGCGTATGAATGATGCATCGCTGAACCTGGGGTTGTTCCCGCTGTGGAGCACTGCTCACACCTCTGTGTCTGGGCTGGTCTGCAGCTGGAATAATCGAAGAATGGCTGTGATTGCTCGTAGTGCTGGGGCGGACACCGCGGCCAGGCTCAGCGGCAGCGGGGTCGGGCTGTGCCCGGGCAGGGGTGGGCAGCCCGAGGGAGGGGCGGATGGTGATGCTGCTGCTTCTCTGCCCTTCCCCAGGGTGGGCCACAACGAGATCATCGGCGTTTGCCGCGTGGGGGTCACCGCCGAGGGGCTGGGCAGAGACCACTGGAACGAGATGCTGGCCTACCCCCGCAAGCCCATCGCCCACTGGCACCCGCTGGTGGAGGTGAAGAGATCCTTCAAAGAGGTGTGTGGTGTCGCTGGTACGGACACGGCCCGGGGAGGAAGGAGAGAACCGAACTCAGGAGTGACTAGAGAGAAATGCCTTTATTTATTTATATACAGAACGGTTTTATACTCTAAATTATAGAAAGGCCATTGGATCTTAGCTGACCACGCACCAGGGCTATTGGCTAGATCCAGAACACACACGTTTGCTAAAGAGACCTTGGTCCTGCAATAAGAATGTTCAAAAAACATCTCGCAGGTGCAAGATAGGCAAGTTATTTACAAAAGCCCGCTAGCTGTTTTGCAGCTAGTTCCGTGAGAAAGTAAGAATGCTCACGGACACAGGCAGGCACTGAAAAATCTCTCTGCCACCAAGCTGTCAGCATCCACAGTGTGGGGCTGTCCTTCCCTCCCAGTGCCTGTGCTGCTGTGTGTGCGGGGGGCTGGCTGCAGGTTTAGAGAGCTCCTGCTCTCGCCTGGGATTTTCTGAGCAGAGCTGAGGGAGTTTTCTCGCCAGAAATGAACTCTAGAAAACAAGCACTTCTGTATTGCCTCGAAATAGCTCCTTGAGCTCGCAAGCAAGACTGAGAAGAACTGTATTTACAGATGTGACGGTTACATTTTGGTTTTTTCTTTTTTTTCTTTTTTTTTCTTTTTCATTTTTTTCCCTTTTCTTTTTTTTTTTCCTTTTTAAATTAGAGATTGAGAGCAGTAAGGAAAGAGAATGCTGCTCTGATTGCAGAACAAATTGTCCAGGGATATTGCCTATTTCAAGTTTCAATTTTTCATCCTAAAAGATTTTTCTGTTGACTCATCTCCGAGCCTTTGAGGGAGAATAAATAGAACAAATGTAATTGCTCTAAGCATCTCCAGAGAAAGAGATTGACTTGATGCAGCCCCAGATGATAAAATAGGGCTGAAATGCCTGGGTACCATTTCGACCATCTCTGGCATTTTCTTCCTCCTTGCACTCCAATTTCTCACGCTTCTGTAGAGCTCTTTGGCTTTGCCTGATTTAGGTCATAATTTCTGGAGGAGAGAGATGTGGAAAAGGCCACGCAGGCCTTTGACACTTCAAGTATGAGGAAAAAAGCACTGGCATTTGTGGCCAGTGATATGATAATAAAGGCAATAAAACCTCCCGCTCTGTCTGGGGCCGAGGAGGTATTTTTCCTCAAAGCCACAGAATAAGTACTTCACAAAAAGCATCTCATTTTCCCCTTGAAGTTCAGTGCTGGGCTGCACTGACAGGCAGCCACTGGGCTTGCTGAGACTCCACAGCAGCGTGAATTAGTGCATAAACCCTGTGTTTCTTTGAAATCTGCTCTTTCCTCCAGCAAGGAGGGGTGAGGAGGCCCTGGCACAGGGTGCCCAGGGCAGCTGTGGCTGCCCCTGGATCCCTGGAAGTGCCCAAGGCCAGGCTGGACAGGGCTGGGAGCACCCTGGGATAGTGGAAGGTGTCCCTGCCCACGGCAGGGGGTTGGAGCTGGATGATCTTTCAGCTCCTTCCCAACCCAAACCATCGTGTGATTAAGGAGTCAGTTTGTGCTCAGTGCCCTCTGTCCCAGCCCAGGTCGATCACACACCAGGGGAAACCTGGCAGTTGATATTTTAGCTTAAGGAACAGTGGAGATGGACATGTCAGACAATGGACACCTGGAAATTCACCCTCCCTCGTGTGAGGTGATCCCTGAGCTCACCTCGCAGGGCTGCGGGCCAGCCCAGGGATCGGCTGTGCAGGACGGGGTGGGTCAGAGCAGAATTTAACCCCCGGGCACTTCGTGTGTGGTGCTGGCTCTGCCTTTGGGTGCTGAGCAGCACCGGGATTTCATTGCCTTCCCCTGCTGCAGCCCTGGCCTGGGCAGGAGCCACGCAGGCTCCGTGTGGGATGGAGGGATGCCACAGCGAGCTGGGGACCGGCAGCCACAGGGCTTCGGCACAAACGGAGCTGATCTCTCATTTGATCTCTTGGCACCTGTGGCACCTCGCAGTGTGACTCCAGCTGCCGTGGCTGAGCCAGGGGCAGCAGTTCCTTCTCCAGGCTGCAATTTTTATGGCGTTACTACGCTATTTTTCAGATGCAGGTGGGGTTTTGAAAGAAAAACTCCTGTAAAGTTTTTGAAAAGTCACTAAGAAAAACGTTTAAAAAGGCGTTATTGTTATGATGAAACATAGAGAAACCGAGGAAGACATAGAAGATGACTCACCTTCTAAAATACACTTTGAAAACCATGGCTGAGCCCCCAAGACTCTGGAAAAAACCTGAGTGAATCATTTCACCCCCCAGTGCACAGGTCAGGAGCTCTGCTTAAAAGGAAAGAAAAAGCCCTCTGATCATCTGTTCTGGTATTTCTGCCACAAACTGGTGCACAGAGCCAGCAAGCAAATGGTCCCTGTGTTTATTTGCCCTTTTAGGTTTTAGCACTGCTGTCTGCAAATCCACAGTGCAGCCTAAAAGGAAAACCAGAACAGAAAAGGCACAGGCTCCTGGAGAGAAATTAATGGGAAATGGTATTTGTTGGTTACAGAACATTGCATCAGCTTTTGCATGTTGTGTTCGGGCACTTTTGAAAAGAAATTTGGGAGTTTGGCCCTGCACCCTCAGCTCTGGGTCGCTTTGCCGCTGCTCCTTCCTTCCAGGACCTGTGGGCTGCTGGCTCTCTGTCCGTCTGTCCTGACTGAGGGTGCTGGGGGACAGCTGCTGGCCCTCCATCCCTTCCTCACCCTTTGTGGGGGTGAACTCTGGCTGTGCTGGCATCCTGAGACATCATTTTCACCTTCCTCTTTGCCTTCTTCACCTTCATCTCCGGGCGCGTTTGCGCCGGGCAGCAGCAAACGGAGCGTTGGCTTCCCGGTTGATGCTCGTGACGGTCTCCGTGTGCTCTGGCCATCAGAAACAGCCTCTGGCTCGCCCGAGCCTCCCCTGATGGAGTGCTTGACCTCCAGCCAAGGCGAGGGAGCCGGGATGGAACTGTCCCTTTGATGTCTGAATGGAGGGATGGGTGGCTGGAGCTGTTTGCCTGGGGACACGGAGCTGCTGCAGGCGCTGCCATCTCCCCACGCTGCGGTTGGGGTCCCAGCCCCCTCCCCACCACTCAGCGGGGAGAAAAGTGTGGGAATGTGGAATTTCTTTGCTAATCCACACCCTGCCTGGTGCGCCTTGGGAAAGCTTTGGCCAGAAGGAGATTCCATCATATTTTGACTACAGCTCAGAGTCACAATTTCTGGTGAATTTACCAGGAAAATGTCACCGGAGCTGTGCTGCTCCAGGAGGATGGCCCAGCCCTGACCCCCTCACCCTGCCACAGCAGGGAGGGATGGAGGGATGGAGGGATGGAGGGATGGAGGGATGGAGGGATGGAGGGATGGAGGGATGGAGGGATGGAGGGATGGAGGGATGGAGGGATGGAGGGATGGAGGGATGGAGGGATGGAGGGATGGAGGGATGGAGGGATGGAGGGATGGAGGGATGGAGGGATGGAGGGATGGAGGGATGGAGGGATGGAGGGATGGAGGGATGGAGGGATGGAGGGATGGAGGGATGGAGGGATGGAGGGATGGAGGGATGGAGGGATGGAGGGATGGAGGGATGGAGGGATGGAGGGATGGAGGGATGGAGGGATGGAGGGATGGAGGGATGGAGGGATGGAGGGATGGAGGGATGGAGGGATGGAGGGATGGAGGGATGGAGGGATGGAGGGATGGAGGGATGGAGGGATGGAGGGATGGAGGGATGGAGGGATGGAGGGATGGAGGGATGGAGGGATGGAGGGATGGAGGGATGGAGGGATGGAGGGATGGAGGGATGGAGGGATGGAGGGATGGAGGGATGGAGGGATGGAGGGATGGAGGGATGGAGGGATGGAGGGATGGAGGGATGGAGGGATGGAGGGATGGAGGGATGGAGGGATGGAGGGATGGAGGGATGGAGGGATGGAGGGATGGAGGGATGGAGGGATGGAGGGATGGAGGGATGGAGGGATGGAGGGATGGAGGGATGGAGGGATGGAGGGATGGAGGGATGGAGGGATGGAGGGATGGAGGGATGGAGGGATGGAGGGATGGAGGGATGGAGGGATGGAGGGATGGAGGGATGGAGGGATGGAGGGATGGAGGGATGGAGGGATGGAGGGATGGAGGGATGGAGGGATGGAGGGATGGAGGGATGGAGGGATGGAGGGATGGAGGGATGGAGGGATGGAGGGATGGAGGGATGGATGGGTGGATGGATGGATGGTCGTGTCCATGGGGTTGGACCAGTGGCCTCCTCCTGTGTTGGGCCGTGGTTCTTTGTCCACCATGAGGACCTGGGCAGCTCCAGCCTGTCCCAGCAGCCACAGTGCTGGGCTGACATGGCCCAACCCCTAATTTCTGTGCCAACAGCAATTTGGGCCCTTCCTCCACGAGCTGGTGCCTCTCCCTCTTTGCTTTCACTGCTGGAAAAGGCTCCAGTGAAAAGGGAAATGCTTTGGATGCACATCATGTCTTTGGTTGCTCCATATTTATCAACAGTGAATAACAAACCATAATGACTGCACTTCTCTAATGACCATCATCATTAAAGAGGGAACATGGAGAACATGTGCAAATGAATCATTAATTACAGGCTTTTAGGCGCTATCCTGCTCACACAGATGTTGACAAGGCGAGTTTCTGAGCAGAAAGGGAGAATCCCTCTTGCTGCTGCATTGTAGGGTTATTCTGACAATAAATTCTTCCCCTCAGCACAAGTCGTTCCCAGAGCTCAGCCCCGAGGTCCTGCTGTCAGCTGCTGCCTCCCCGGGTGCTTCAGCCACCCCACCCGTGTCCCTTCTGCATTCCTCCACACGCCCATCAGCCAGCTTCAGGGATGTGTCCGCAAGGGGAAATACAAAATTACAGCTCGTTCTTCCAGCCTTTGAAGGGAACTTCTGAAAATCGGGATTCTCCCTGTTATCTATGAAACACAAGCCCTGGTATCGCAGAGCCGCATCATCAGCGCGATGCAAAACGGGCCTTTGATGTTTCCAAGTGCCTCTGACATCCATCAGGGGAGCATTTATTTGTTTAAAACATTGCTCCAGATAAAAACTGATAGCTCTGCTGAGAGCCAAGTCATGCCCATAATGAAGAATAACTAATTGTCTTTAAGGATAAGCCCCCCCAGAGTTCTGGGCCTGTTTGACTTCGATGGAACTGGTCCCGGTTTCTGGCTGTTAGCTCCGCAATGCATGGCCCACCTTTTCTAATTAAACGAAGGAAAAGTATCTCCAGGTTCCTCTCTGGTGGTTTGGACCTATTCTTGGAAGAGTTTTCATCACATTTGTGGAGTAGCGACGCTGTCATTGTCATGCAGAGAGCACAAGGCAATGAGCATGGGGAAGGCTCTGCCAAAAGCCCATTTCTGTTGTAATTTCTGCAATCTGTTGTTTCGTTGGCAATTCTCACGGGGAGGTTGTACCCCTATTATCAGTTCCTCAGGGATTTTAGCCAATGTGTTTGACATGAGAAACACAGAAGAAAGTGTTTCCTTGCCTTTAGGCAGCTGTTTGGCAGCTTCTCATCTTCTTCATTCATTAATTTCTGCTCAGCCCTGATGAAACACAGGCTGTTCAATGCAAACCTGTGCAGGGAGTTACTTTACACTGGTTGGGCTCTTTGGGGAAGGAAATCGGTCAAATTGGCCAAATTTTTGACCACTCCAAACCCATGGAGCATCTGCAAGGGCCTGTTTGCCCTGCTCAGCCCCCGTGAGCACCAGGCTGCTGTTCTCTTGTCTTCATTTGCCATGGCTTTGCCAAGGCAAGGGTGAGCTCTGGTTCCCCAAGTGAGCTTTCACCCAGAGAAATGAAATTCATACATGCTTGAACATTAATATCAGCCAGAAAAGAGTTTGCTGATGTGGGAGGGAAGAGAATTGATCCAGGCAGTGGAAATTCTGCCTCCCATTGTCTC
>VZTG01006033.1:332331-344604 GCA_013397845.1 Melanocharis versteri
GGGATGATGGGATGGGATGGGATGGGATCCATGAGATAGGATAATGAGATGGGATAATGGGATGGGATGGGATGGGATGGGATGGGAAGGGAACACTGAGGAAGAGGAGATGGATGACACAGTGCAGGGCTGGGAATAATCCCAGATAATCTCTCCCGTTTGCTTGACTTGCTCTCTCTTCTGTCCCCCAGTGGCACGGCCGGGCAGCCAGCTTCGACAGCCAGGGCTCCTGTCCCTCCCCCAAACCACCCCCCACACCGTGATCCGGAGCAGGGACGGCAAAATGGGACTAAACCAAGTAATTTTTGCACTTGGCCTTCAGTCTCAGTGGTTGCTGAGGGGCGGTGGCAGCAGCGGGACTTTCCGGTCTAGTTGTTCCTGCGTAAGTAAAGGTAGAAACCCGTTTTGTGGTCAAATATGTTTTTGTCTAATATGTCTCCCAAGGTGATGTTATTTTTGTGGCTTTTGCTGTACGGATCTGTTTCCAGAGGGAGAAGGTGGACTGAGACACGTGCTGGCGGTTTGGTCTGTACAATAACGTGTAAAATAGTTTTTAGTGTGTGCGAAGGCTGGAAAGGGGCGAGGATGTGACTGCAGGGAGCAGAGGTGGCCGGGACAGGGGACAGGGGACGGTGGCCACTGGGAAGCCGTGGCAGAAGACGGGAGAGGCTCTTCCAAGCTGCCAGCAGCTCCATCCTTGTGGTCAGCCCCAGCCCTGCAGAGCGTGCCCGGGTTTCCTGTTCATGTAGAGGTGTCCATGAGCTCTTAGAAGTTTGTGCAGTGTGTACCCCATAATTCCTTTTGTCATATATTAAAAAAAAAATGCTGTTGATTCCTCAGGAGGGAAACCCTGGGTTTTTTCCCCTGTATCTGAAGTCTCCCCAGAGCTATTTGCATGAACAGTTTCTTCAGCCCCCTTTGTAGCTGCTGCTCATCCCCCAGGACATCCCCCCGTTATCTGGAGTGGAGGGAACGGCGTTGCCACAGGTGGGATTCAGAAAACAAGGGGAAGATGTTACAGAAATGGGTGACAGCCCTGCATGACCACTGGATCTCTATTTCCTATCTCATCCGAGTAATAAAGGGCGACCCAAGGGGGAAAGGGAAATGCAGAAAGATGACCGATGCTAGAAAAAGCTTCCAAACTTTTTCCTTAAGACTGTCAGCACTTCCTTAAAGAATAAAGTTTCTCAGCCCAAGCCCTGAGGGAGGGTCAAGTTCTGGGGAAAAAAATAAATGAAGCTTTGCTGGTTCCTTGGCTGCAGAGGCCTAGAATGAAGTTAGAATATCCCAAGTACTGGCTTTGCAGCTAAATCAGCTGATCTTTATCAGCCAGCTGTGGATTTTGGATACTTTCTCATCCTGGATTTTTCTCTGAGTTAAGAAGTGCATTAGTGCTGTTTATTCCACCCTAATTAAATTAAGCAAAAGCAAATATTTTGGTTCCAAGGCAGAATTTACGAGCGAGGCAGCCGGCTCTCCTCCCCTCAGGTTAGCAGGACTGCGTTCATCAGCCACAATCCTCAGGTCAAGTTCAGTTTCCATTTTCCCAAATGTCAGCGCTTCACCCCCGGCTGCACGCCACGCTGGCAGAGAGGGGTGTTTGCATTGCTCCTGCGTGAGATGAATCCTTTGTTCAGTGAAGGGTGAATACATCGTTCCTCATCACACCTTGTGTCTTAATTCTCTTTATGTGCCACACGCTATAGGAGCAGAAACTCAATAAAATTATTTTATTTGTAAGCGCTGCCCTGTCTGGCGGAATATTTCCTCCTGTGGAGGCAGGGATTGTGTGCTGTGTGCTTTTGGATGGGTGCAGGGATCCCAGTGGGTGCCATAAAATGTGATAATGGCAGAGCCTGGCACGGTGTGGGGCTGGGCAAGGGCGGGAGGTGTCATTTGGAGCAGAGCTCGGCTCTGCAGCTCCTGGCTGGGCTGGGACAGTCACACCTTCCCCGGGGAGCAGCTGAGCACCAGCTGCAGCAGCAAAACCTGTATTCCAAGCACACTGCAACAAAAAAAAGTGGTAAAACTGCATTAATTCCCCAGCACTGAGTGTTCTCTGGGCTTCTGCTGAGGAACAGGGGGAGGACAACCTTTCTGAGACCATCACCCTCTCCGGGAATGTCCCGTGTTTAATTGAGGGGAAGAGTTTCTGACCATTAAAACTGACGGGCTGGGTGGGCCAAACACCGGCCACGAGCCCCTGGACCTTTGCCTGAGCTGGAGCAGCCCCAGGGGAGCGGGACAATGAGCTGGCAGTGCCTCTGGCAGGTTGGCAAACCAAAGGGCAAGACGTCCCCGGCAGAAGCCACAGCAGCCCCAGCTGATGGCACTTGACAATCATTAATTGCAGCAACCCACTCAAATCCTTTTCTTCTCTAATCCAGGCTTTTTGGGTTTTGGCGTTCTCTCTATAATCCCCATCTTTTATCCATTCTCCTTGTTATCGAGGATTTAGTCAAAACATACGTGGGGTTTGACACAAAGCTGCTATTTTTAATCCTTGCTTCACACAGATAATCAATTTCCACTCAATACTGGCTGTCACTTGCGTTGCTGGAAAACTGGATCTCACGTTAGTGAATAACACCCACGCCCGGGTGGCTCAACCCCCCCTACATTTATATTTTAAACGCTGAGGTTTTGCCACATCCCCCAGCCAGGGGATNCAATGCAAACCTGTGCAGGGAGTTACTTTACACTGGTTGGGCTCTTTGGGGAAGGAAATCGGTCAAATTGGCCAAATTTTTGACCACTCCAAACCCATGGAGCATCTGCAAGGGCCTGTTTGCCCTGCTCAGCCCCCGTGAGCACCAGGCTGCTGTTCTCTTGTCTTCATTTGCCATGGCTTTGCCAAGGCAAGGGTGAGCTCTGGTTCCCCAAGTGAGCTTTCACCCAGAGAAATGAAATTCATACATGCTTGAACATTAATATCAGCCAGCAAAGAGTTTGCTGGTGTGGGAGGGAAGAGAATTGATCCAGGCAGTGGAAATTCTGCCTCCTGTTGTCTCTGGGTGATGTCTATCATTTGTCATCGGAATTTAATAAAACAAGATGGTGAGATGGGCAAGTGCTCAAAAGCTTCAGAAATAATGGGTTTGAATTATGATAATAGCCCCCAAGGCAGATGACGAATAATTTATGATCCTCTAAGTATGGCAAAAAAAAATATTTGCTCCATCCACTGAGTCTCTGATCTGATTTTCCCTTTGAGAAATGTCTCCGGTGCTGTGGACAGAGCTGCTGTGGAGTAAAATTACCAGACCGGAAAGACTCAAGTACTTCTGAGCTTAGACAGTATTTTTAAACTGAAAAGACAACAGCAATAAAGCAGGGAAGAGCTGAGAGCACTCTGTCTTCACAGTACACGCAGACACTGTTTATTTTCCCTTTNCAATCAGCCCGTTGTGTGTTTGTCACCGTCCCAGAGCAGCCACTTGGGGGGATTGATCACACTCATGGAGACGAGCTCCACACACCAGGGCAAAGAGCNTCCTCACAACTGGGAATTGATTTACAAAGCAGCAAAGTAAATTGTTCAGTAATTCCTCCTGAGTGGTTAAACACGGGCGTTGCAGAAGTTGGAACTTGCAGAGCAGATGGGAACACGGCGGGGCAGGGGTGGGATGGGATGGGATNGCAAAGAGCTCCCTTCCATCCAGGGAGGGATCAGACCTCTGGGAAGGAGCTGAGCCCGGCACCGGGGCCGCGCCGAGATTTGTTGAGTTGTTTTCTTGCTCCTCACTCGCTGCTCTCGACCCTGTAATAGCAACTCATAGAGAAATTTCAATTATTTCCAAGCAGAATAAGGAGGGTCACCCCAGGGCCGTGTCCCACAGGAGGGCTGGCCGCGCTGGGGCTCCTCGGAGACTCGCTGCAGAGGGGAGGATGCTGCTGCAAGCAGCCACAAATGAATAGCCTGTTTTATTGAGCCCTGCAAGCAAAATAAACACACGGAGCATTCCCAGACCTTCCTCTCATTTTTTCCCTGTTTCCTCTTCAGTTTTAGCCTCACAGTCTCCAATTTCATCAGCGGCTGGCTGGCTGCAGGGAGGGCAGGGGACACTGAAGGGAGGGCGGCCGCAGTTGGTTTGATGTGGGGACTCAGGGACGAGGGAAATCCCACGGGTGCAGCTCACTGCAAGGGATCAGAGAGCTGGCAGCTGTCCCAGCCTCGTGCCCTCCCACCAACCTGAGAGCAAAACAAGCTGTATCTGAGAAAAGAGTGGAAAACGCCCGGAGAGGAGTGAGTCCCAGATATGGAATCCCAGGATGGTTTGGGTGGGAAGGGACATTAAAACCCATCCCATTGCACCTCCTGCCAGGGCAGGGACACCTTCCACTATCCCAGGTTGCTCCAAGCCCTGTCCAGCCTGGCCTTGGGCACTGCCAGGGATCCAGGGGCAGCCACAGCTTCTCTGGGCACCCTGTGCCAGGGCCTCGCCACCCTCACGGGGAGGAATTCCTTCCCAATATCCAGCCAGGGTGATATTCTCCAATGCTGGCTTCCCACTGATCACATTATTGTGTGATGGGGTTTTTTTCATACATCAGCAACACATTTGTTTGGCAAAGTGAAGGATCTTGTCATAACAATTTATATTTAGTCACCAAATGTGGCCTTTAATTGCTAACTACAGAATACTACTCACAGGTTGACAAATCACACACACCAAAAAAAAAAAAGAGGCCAGTGAGGAAGAAAACAACTGGGGGTTTATAAGGGTTTAAGAAATAAACAAACATGGTCTTTAATTATTTTAGGGAAAAAATAGCAACTAAGACATAAATTTAACCTCAGTATCGACGTGTGTGCCACAGCTGCCACAGCAAGGCTGGCTCCGTGTCCCCGGGGCTGGGAATCACTTGTTCTATGGGAAGTTTTTGGGAACAAGAGTGGCAAACCCCACCTGGATGCCAGGAGCTGGAGGGAGGGACTGGCAGATGGGGGTTCTGGGACTCTGGATCCCAAACCCGGCTCTGTGCAGCTCCATGGGGTGCTGGAAGCAGCAGACAGGGCAGTGCAGGGACACAAGGGACGTTCCTGCATCTCACAGCAATTGCTGCCATGACAAAGGGTGGCTCGGTGGTGGCAGACACGAGTTTGTGGGCACAGAGTGACTGCAGCTGCCCTGCCCCCTCCCCGGGCCCAGCTCTCTGGCAGGAGCAGCTTCATGTGCCTTGATTTCAATTCTGTTCCATTTCTTCCCAAACGTTTTATTTACACATAATTCTTGATTAGCCTGCAGAGAGCATTCAATCAATGGGCTCAGTCCCAAACACAATCCCAGTCCTCCTTCAGTCTTTAGTTCAAGCAATGTCAGTCCAGATAATTTTATCTTTGCTTGCAAGATAATAAATTAGACAGAAAATTATATATAGCTCATTGGAGAAAATTACAGCCCTGATCCTCAAGATCCTGATCTCAGTCCTCTGTTTGTTCTTCACTTTTACTACTTCTGTTATTTGTCCTCCTAATCGTGTCTCTAATTAGGCAAGCCCAGACTTCTCAATCTCATTTTGCCAGAGGTTTTCTCCCCCGGGGCCCTCATTGTTCTCCCTGCCATTAAGATTTTCCATCAGTACAGTTGTGCACTTATTTAAATGCTGGGTCAGGGTTCTCATCTCTGCTTCTAATGCCTCACGCAAGGACGCTCTCCCCGGGACTGCAAACCCTGTCTGTCATTTCCAGGGAGTCTCAGCTCCTGCATGGACAAACCCGGGGGCACGGGGGGCTCATCCCAGCACGGGACATCCCGGGACACCTGGGCTGTCCCTGTACGGTGCGAGAGATGCCAGCTGGATTAGGACAAGCGGGAATGGTTTTAAAATAAAGAGAGTGGATTTGGTTTAGATATTAGGAAGAAATTCTTCCCTGTGAGGGTGATGGGGCCCTGGCACAGGGTGCCCAGAGAAGCTGTGGCTGTTCCATCCCTGGAAGTGTCCAAGGCCAGGCTGGACAGGGCTTGGAGCAGCCTGAGACAGTGGAATGTGTCAGGGGTGGAACTGGATGAGCTTTGAGGTCCCTTCCCACCCAAACCATCCTGTGATTCTGGGATTCGTTTGCCAACGAGAGGTGACACAGTTTGTTCCTTTGCTGGGGTGAGCATCACTCCAAAATCCACTTTGGCAAGAAGCCAGAGCTGCAGGTGAGCCTGGGAGAAGTGGAATTTGTCTCCTCTTTGCAGACGCACACGCCTGGATATTCTGGATTTCTGTCCAAGAGCCAGAGGCATCCCAGGAGCTCTGCCTGGCTCCCAAACCCCTGCGGCCAGCCTTCGGCAGCAGTGCTACTTAAATGTACGAGAAATGTGCTTTTTTCTGGACTTTTCCCAAAGATAATTTGTAATTATATTTTACAGCTTTATATATATATATATTTAAGACGGTGCGTTAGTCATGCAAATATAATTATATATCTTACGCTCCCGTGTCATTTTTTAATTAAAAACATGGTATTTAAAGCACGTACATTTCAAAAATCCAATATAGGCTTCTGTTAAAAACGCAGCTCGTTACAGCTAATAAAGTACCTGGACGGGTCAGGACAAACCCAGAGCCTGCTCCGTTGCCGTGGGAACAGCCGGCATCAAAGCCGAGAGCAGCCGCGGCAACCTGCGGCACCCGAAATAACGGGGAAAATGCGATTAGGGGGCAGAAGCAGACCGAATCCGAGCGGCGTTTTCCCGGCTGCGGTGCCAGGTGTGGCGGATCCCCATTTCCCGGGGCTGGAGGAGCTGTGGGGAGCGGCCGGGGGAGATCCCAACACCGGAGCCCCGAGGGCATCCCACGGGAACGCGGTGTGGGGCAGCCTGGGGGGAATTTGGGCACACGGCATCGGCCGCAGCCCGGGCAGGGAAACACCCCAGAGCCAAGCGGAGGATGGGGAGCGCGACCCAGCCATCCAATTCGCTTATGCAAATACTTTCCTGGCTCGTTAATTGCTTCCAAAGTGGAAGATTTCTCCTAATCTCCCATTAGCAGCTGCACATCCCTCTCCATCTCAAATTGCCGTGGTTGAGGGCTCGTGGCTGTCGGCAGGGACGGAGTGGAGGAGCGGTAATTTTTTAATTAAGCCGCTTTGCCGGCGCTCCTCTCGGGTGGCTGAGAGAAACGAGGGAGCATTTCGCTCACCGCTCTGCTGATTTCCTGGGCACCACTGTGCCCACCCGGCCGGGGATGGCCCAGCAGGTCTCCCTGTCCCGGCCCAGGGGGGACACCGGTTCCACGGGACCGTTCCGGGCCACAGGACCGGTCCCGGGCAGCGTGAAACCCTCCTCGAGCACCTCCGCTCCGAAAGCACCGGGAGCAGCACCGGGAGCAGCTCCGGGCACGGCTCCCGCCTCCCGGGATGATTTAACGCGGTTTTTCAGGGATGCGATGGTTGCAGAGAGCAGGATCACCTTCCTGCCTCTTGCGGAACCTCGTCTTTGCCTAATGACCCTCTAATTGCTGCCCTCCGGGTGCTCCGCGGAGCTGCTCCCTCCGCAGGGATGCGCCACCCGCTCCCGGAGCGCGGAGGGAATTCTCCCCTCCTTCCTCGGGATCCCGCACCGGGCAGCGTCCCACGGACCTGGAGGGTTCTGCTGCTCGCTGGGAGCACCTGTGGGACCGGCCAGGTGCCACCCTGGGGGCGCGGACCCGGCTCTGCTGGGTTCTCCGGACAAAAGGGACGGTGCTGGCGCGGATCAGGACCTTTCCAAGCTCATCCCTCCAGGACAACGCCACCCGTGAGGGCTGCGCTGCCCCGGGGTTCTCTTGGATGCTGCTGCCATTCCCAGAACAAAAGGCCCTGGCAGCAGGAATGGAGCTGATGATGCAATTAAAATAATTATTTCCTAAACCTGCACGTCCCTCCGAGCCTCTGGAAGTGGCTCTTGCAGTGAAGAGGAGGCTGGAAGAGCGGGCTCAGAGCTGCCTGGTTTGCCAGCACGCAGCTGAGCATCCGAGGGGATGATGACACTACACCCCAGCTGTGCAAAATTTCATGGGATTTATTGGTACTGATGTCTCTTGATTAAATTATATTTCTTTCTTCATTTATTCTCTAACAAGCCGAACATTTCCATTTCCCAGGCAAGCCCGGGTCGGGAATGGGAGGAGGTGGCAGCTGACACTGATATTGGAGGGGGCTCAGTTGGAGAGGAATGCTTCTCATTTAAACCCCTGATTTCCTGAAAACCTGCGCTCAGGGGAGAATTGACAATTCAGAGCCAAGCTGAGAGCTGCAATCTCCTGCAGGAGCCACTCACAAAGCCGAGAGTGGCTCCATGGTCTGTGTGGTGCCAAGAATCCCCCAGGATGCAAGGCTTGGAGCAATTTTAGGTTAAAAGGGAATCATAGAATCATGGGATGGTTTGGGTTGGAAGGGATTTTAAAGATTACCCAGTTCCAGCCCCCCTGGCACGGGCAGGGAATCAGACCTTTCGTTTTTCCTCCCCTGAGCAAATCCATGGAAGTGCTAATCTTCGCATCTTTTTCATTTACAGGGGTTAGGAGGTAATTTAGGGTAAACCCGTTCAGCTGAGCAATTAGCGAGTCAATAAAACACTTCTGCATTTTCTTAGAAAGAGAAGGATTGATAATTTCTGTTTGTTTTGACCCTACCTCTGCAGTAATAGCAGCAGTTTCCCGGGATAATCCCAGTTTCCATGGTTATATCTCCCTCCAGGTCCTCGGCCACCTGCAGCAGGAGGACACAGCAGCATGGGCAGAGCCAGGGCTGCTGTGCTGGGGGGAACTGCTGCAGCCCCCGAAATTCTGCATCCTTGTGTCACTGCAGCCTCCCCTGCCCTGCCTGCACCACTCACCCTCCCCCAGCCAGCAGATGGAAAGTCAGGAGGGCTGGAAACCCCAAATTTGCTGCTGGATCCCAGCTGGGGATGAGGGATTCTGAGGCAAAGAGACAAAAAATCTCTGCCTGATATTTCTTGGAGCTGACTCACGTTCCCTGAGCTGCAGCACTGGGAAAGAGACCCCAACCCTCCTTTCACAGGGAGAGTCACTTCACCCCTCAGGACTTTTGCCTCAGGAAGAGGGATTAAAGCAGAAAATTCAGATCTATTCCAAAAAGGCACTGGGGAGCTGATTTTGAGACGCAAGAAATTAAAGAACTGCTTAGCTGAATAGCTGAGCTGGTATTTTTCTGTCCTCAGGAAACAACTTTGATATAATAGCATTAGTAATAATAACACCCCAAAGAAAATCCTGGTGGAATCATGTAGACTGTAGGATGTGTGAAATCCCTGGGATGGGGCGAGTGTGGATCTTCCCCATGTCAGCAAAATCCTTCCTGCATGGGATGGAGACACATTACCACGAACGGGAGCAGCTCAGGGAAAATAATCCCTCTTGATCAAAGAACCAAAAAAGCAGGAAAATCTGTTAGTAAATGAAACTGTCCAGAAAATATTGAAACTTGGTGCGTCACAAGCCACTGCTCCTCTGACAGGGCTGCCAGCTCCCCGTTTGAAGGCTTTATTTTTATTCCTCCTTTCCAGAGGGAAGGAAGGAGCAGACAGCACTGGGAAGGATGAGAGGAGCCTGGGCATCCCCAGGCTGGCTGGGGCAGCGGGGATCCAGATGTGCAGAGTCCCTATCGCTCTGCAAAATCCATCTTTTCAAGAGAAATTTCAGTTTGTGTCCCTCCCTTCGGGAAGATGCAGCGCATCTCTGCCGAAGGGAGAGGGGAGTGCAGCGGGTGCTCTGCAGGGTTTGGGGGGCTGCGGAGGGACGAGGGGAGCTCTGTGCCACGGAGGATTTGGCAGGAGCTGGGTTTGGTGTTGTCCTAGGTTAAAAATAGGTTTATTCTATCACCATCTCCACAGCCCGAGGCACTGTTATCTCCTGCTGTCCGGGGGCCCATTATCTCTGCTAATGGGCCATTAAGAACTCACCACATGACTCATGAGTCATCTCATCCCATTGGAAGAGGCTCCAAACAAGGGGGAGGAGCCAAGCATTCCCACCTGGATATAAGCTGGACTCTGGGACTCTACAGAACCAGCTAGCTCCTGCTCCTGGATATCCAGAGGACAAGAGTTTTTTTTCACTGGACCATCAGGATCTTTCCTTCTACCCGATCAGCGCTTCAGAGAACCATTTTCATCTGGACTGCTGCCACCACCCTGAACAGGGTGTCAGGTTGTATTCTGACTCTGTCAGTGGGTACCGTTGTTGTTTATATTAATAAAGAACTGTTATTCTTTTTTCTCATATCATTGCCTAAAAGCTCCTTAATTTCAGAATTATATTAATTTGGAGGGAAGGGAAGTGCATTTTCTCTTCCAAGGGAGGCTCCTGCCTTCCTTAGCAGACTCCTGTCTTCTCAAACCAAGACAGGTGTCTGGGGAGGAAAAGCGGGGCTGGGGCAGTGGGGACAGGCTGGACCCAGCTGGGGCACAGCATGCCCGTCCCCAAATCTCTGCAGCAGCAGCCCCAGCGTCTCCTCCAGGCAGGAAGGGCTGCGGGTGGGGGGACCCCAGCGCTCTGCCCCTGCCGGGCTGGGCACCCCTGGCCAGGCCGGCTCCAGGTGAGGGGCTCAGGTGCCAGGAAAGCCCCCCTGGCACCGCCCGGTTCCTGTCCCTGCACCTACAGCCCCGGGGCCCTCCTGTCCCCAAAGCCGCAGAGAGCCTTGCGGGACCCTGGGCTCGCTGACAGCGCCAAAATCGAAAATAACAGAGCTGGGCTGGAGCACGCAGCCCAAACCCCCGCGAGCCATCACAGATCCCGCTTTCCGAGGGATGGCCGCCGCGTCGGGACGCGTTTTGGGTGAGTTTGGTTTTGCTCACTCTGCTCTTCCATCAGGAAGCGCCGAGGAATGTCAGCGAGGCGCTGCCTCTGCGAGTCCCTCCCGAGCCCACCCTGAGCCCCGTGTCCCCCCACCCCTGCTGGGAACCCCTGGGCGGAGATTTGCTGCCTCCCTTGGCTGCCTCCCGACGCGTGTGTGATGAGTTACACCTCAGCCAGATGTTCCGTGGGCAGGAGAACTTATTCGAAGTTAAAAGCCAGTGATTAGAGTTGCCAACCAGCCATTAAGAAAGTATTAAATGGAGAATTATCCCCCTCTTCCTGTTTCAGTACAATGGGAGCTTCGTAATGCGCTTGTTTAAGTTGCCTGGTTTTAATTTTAGTTCCCGTGTTTCTAATAGGGCACGCAGAGCCATTTCTCTTTATCAATAGCTCCTGTGAGCTGGAAAAGAGTCGGGGAGGGGAATAAAGTCAATATCCTCGAGAATGAGACAAAGGAGAAAAAATTAGCCCAAAGACGTCAGTTTCTCTTTCCCACTGATAACACAACTTCTCAATTTATTTGACCAGATTGCCTCGCAAAGAGGAGCATTTTTCAAGAGGAGCAGAGATGAAAGGGATTAATACTTATAGAGGCTCTTCTTTAAGAGATAAAGTATTTGGCAATTAAAGCGCAAGGAGCTGCAGACTCCCGGGGAAGGCTGGAGCAGCCCCATTAGCATATTTTCCATATCCCCTCCTTTTGGAAAGGATGACCCCGCTGCCGCTGCCCGGGTTGGGTGCGGGGCCACCTCCTGCTGCAGCCCTGGGAGGGGACAGGAGCGACCCCGGCCCCGGAGCCGCCTCCTCTGGGGCTGAGCGGGACCCCGGGCAGCGGAGCGGAGGAATGGAGGTTTTTAGTTCCCGTGTTTCTAATAGGGCACGCAGAGCCATTTCTCTTTATCAATAGATCCTGTGAGCTGGAAAAGAGTCGGGGAGGGGAATAAAGTCAATATCCTCGAGAATGAGACAAAGGAGAAAAAATTAGCCTTCCGTGGGGAAGAGGGTCTGGCTGCCCGTGCCGGCTCCAGTAACCCGCACAGGGCCTGGGAGTCTCCGCCACCGGTGGCCTTGAGTCAAGGCTGAGTTTTCCTGGAATTCTGTCGGGGCAGCAGGAAGGGTCGGGAGGGCAGAGGCGGGGCAGCCAGGGCTGGGGCAGCGCGGGGCGGCTGGGAGCAGCCACAAAAATCCCCACGGGACAGAGGGACCTGAGGCAGCCCTGCCACGGGCCCTGGATCCTGATGGGGTCCTGCACGCAGCCAGAATCCCTGCATCCCACCAGGGGTCCCTGCATCCCACCAGGGGACCCTGAATCCTGCTGGAAGTCCCTGCATCCCACCAGGGGACCCCGGATCCTGTCAGGGTCCCTGCGTCCTTCTGGAAGTCCCTGCATGCCAATGGGGTCCCTGGATCCCACCGGGGACCCCGGATCCTGCTGGAGGTCCCTGCATCCCATTGTGGTCCCTGCATCCGACCAGGGGT
>VZTG01006033.1:352189-377981 GCA_013397845.1 Melanocharis versteri
CCCGGAGCGGCATCCTAAAGCCGCATCCCGGATCCACATCCCGGATCCACATCTCAGATCTGCATCCCGGATCTGCATCCCAAATCTGCACCCCGGATCCGCATCCCAAATCCGCATCCCAAATCCGCATCCCAAATCCGCATCCCAAATCTGCATCCCAAATCCGCATCCCAGATCCACATCTCAGATCCGCATCCCAAATCCGCATCCCAGATCCGCATCCCAGATCCGCATCTCAGATCCTCATCCCAGATCCTCATCCTAAATCCGCATCCTGCATCCAAATCCCAGATCCGCATCCCAAATCCTCATCCTAAATCCGCATCCCGGATCCAAATCCTAAATCCGCATCCCGGATCCAAATCCCTCACCCACCCCCTGGATCTGCATCCCACACCATCAACACCTCATTCTGGATATCCCCACACCCCTCTCCCACCCCCTTAACAGACCAAGTGACCAAAGGAATAGAGTACAGAAAATTAACCCTTTTTATTGATGCATTGCAATTGTTCTACATTTTTACCATATTATGTAGAAAATACTTAAAATACAAGCTACTTTGTAAAACCAAAGACAAACATTGAATCCAAAGATAAACTATGTTTTCACAATGGACCCTTCTCCCATATAGTTAGTATTAAATTTTTAAATATCTATTTCTTTTGTTAAAATGATTTTTACATACCCCCTAAGTACATCAGCAATACAAACATAGATCAGTAATTGTCAGAAACTACCTGTATCTAGCGGCTTGTAAAAAGGAAGAGCACAACCATAAAAGAAAGTTAAATTTTACACAGTAACTAGCATATCAAATACATTTAATAAAGTAGGAATTCCATTGCAATATCAAGGATTCAAGCAGAAATACTAACATTACATATAATGTACTGCTACATGTAGTGAGATAGATATAGTTCAAGCTGAATCTGAAATCACACATTATATAAAGTTTAGCAACAAACAACCATGTGGACATGCGGCACCATTCAAAAGTTTAAATAAAATTTAAAAAAAGAAAGCAGGGCTGTGCCAATCCTGTCATTTAGAAGCAATTTAGTTTCATGTACTAAAAGAAATTGCTGAGTCAGAGGTAAATTACTGCATCCCATCAATTAGGTGCTAAGCAGGAAAGCCTCAGGAGTCGCCTCTGCAGGGGCTATCACAGCTGCAAATACAGGTCAGGTAAGAGAAAACTGATTGAACAGCTCGAGAATCACAGACAAACCTAGCTGGGACCACGGCTATCAAATATTCCAAAGGTGAATCCCAAACTAGCTGTAAAGAAAATTAAAGGATGCCAATTCCTATCCAGAGATAGCAGATTTCTCTCCAAAAATGTGTAGCAGGCTCTGACAATGAGGAGAGTCAATTCTTGAACCCAATTTGAGGCTGGATATGCAAGGGAAGAAGGGATGTGTCTCCTTAGAGCAGAACACAACACACCTAAACTGGGCATCATATACTGGGGCCAGACTGGGAGGCCCTGGCCCTGCTGGGGTGGGGTTTGCTGTGTATCACAGAGGAATTTTGGGGTATTGTTTGACAGCTTGTTCCAAATGGAGCACGTTTGATTTTACCTACGTCATTTCCATCTCATCCTCCTTGTTCCAACACTTCTGAGAACCCAGGCAGTGGAGGAGATGACATCGTGCTTTGGGAATACATTTGATTGGGATTAATTGTGTTATAAGGTGTCTAAACGGACATTTTAAGCTGCTTTTTTTTAGGGGAAAGTGGGCAAGTTCTCAAAATTATTAGCAGATTTTGCTAGAGGTCTTTTATTTTTTTTTTTCCTGTTAGTGAAGTGTATTCCACGAAGTCCTATTTGTGAAACAGGGAGTTGGAGCTTGGTTTGCCTTTCGGTGGAAAGGCACAACTCTGTACACCCAAGAGGTATCTCAAGGCAAGTACTGAACACAAGCAATGTCAAAAAAAGCAAGAAAGTGCCTACAGCAACAAACAGCATCGTTTGCAGCAACGATGTGGCATAGCAAGGTTGGTTCTCCGCACGCTCGCGGAAGTGCTCCGACTACAAACACACTGAACATCAACGTGGGCTAATGCTACCGCCCCGTTCCACAGCCCTCCATCCCTCCCTGGCCAGGCCAGCCTTCCTTCCAGCAGCACCGTGGGCTTGCAGGAGTGGCTCTGGGCGTTTCTGGCCGCAGCCCGGTCAGGCCTGGCCTCCTTCCCACTGGGACGGAACATAAACTGGGGTTCAAGGTTACCAAACCTCTTATTGCTGCAGTAACGCGACCGCTCGAACCAGTTTATATCATCCTTTCGGACAAGATACTTCACGTGGTAGATGAGAAATAATTCCTAGTACAAGGGACCCAAGAAAACAAAGCGTAGTCCAAAACCTGCACTGATTATCCAAAGTGAGTATTTCCTCTGAACGCTAACTAGGGCTACAGCTGACAGACCTTCCCAACAACTCCACACTAGCAGTAGCATTATAAAACTTTTTAATGGTATTATGTGCTTTACAGCAGGCTCTCTTTGGTATAAATATTCTATCACCAAGCTAGCAATATTTTACACGACACGTCTGCTATTCCTGTGGGGGAAGGTAACGCCACACTAAACCTAATAAAAGTGATTGCACGTATTTAATCACTTCCGCAATATTAGACTAAACATTCCAATGCATTCCCAGCACTACCTTATTCGAAATGCACTGACAGACACTAACAGTACATGTGCCATTTCAAGGGAAAGCTTCGAGGGGACATCGCTTCACTGGGAACAAGAACGGAGCTGGGATGAGAGCGGTGACAGGGAGAGGGCTCTGCACCATCCTGCTGCTCTGGCTGGGGAAAGCTGGGTGGGTGAATTGCTTCAATTCGACGGGGGCTTGCTGGTCCCTCGTAAGGCAAGCTCACTGTAAACTCTAGTCACACTACATCATCATTTAAGGCACTACAATAAGGGGACACACCAAACAACTCTTCATCACACATACCTGTGCAAAACAAATCCAAGGTATCCTTTCCTCTCGTGAAGCTCTACTCCTCTCTCAGTGCTACAGTGATGAGCTCTAACCATTGCATTATATCACATACATTCCAACATGAATCAATTCATTTTGGTTTAAATACAAAGGATACAACACTTCCATCCCCAGGAACGTTTAAGAATTAGACAAACACTAAGTACAGAGTTCAAGTATAATCACTACACATTTTGATTACAAAGACAGAACATTTGGGGTTAGCAGGAAGTTTTGCTTGTTATATTTTTCTAATCAATATGTACATATTTCATTTTCTGTAAAATATTAAAACACCACCAATACAAAACTTCTAAAATAGTTTTAAATTCAGTAATAAACTTTAAAATCTGGATTTTTTTTCCTTTTTTCTTTTTCTTTCTCTTTTTTTGTCTTGTTTTTTCTTTTTTTTTTTTTTGTTGCAATTCCTACATGCACGTACTGTTTACAAGTCTTATTAAGAGCGCTTTAGAGTAGCTGCTGACATATCCAGGAGGATACGCTCACAGGAGTATAAAAAGCTGTACACATCAATACAGTGATGTTTCATTGTATTTCAAATTCATCTCCCTCCTAAATGAATCACGTGAGGCAAAATATTAAGGAAAACAGAACAAAGCAAAGCCCTGTGCTTCTGTGAAGGAATCCAGCTCCATTATAGGGCCAGCATCTAATAAGCTGCAGAAACCAAATTTTAGAGCAATGCTGCACTATTCACTCTCAACTGGAGACAACAACACCACCCTGACAGAGCTGCTGAGCTCTGCCACACAGTGAGATCCTGAATACAGTTTGAACCACTTAGAAGAATTCTGCAACGAACACAACAAAAATTCAGCTGGGTTATGGAGAATTTTTGAGAAAACAAAGCAGACTCCAGGGTTTACAGGACTCCTGAATGTATCGTGTTGCTGGCATAAGGCAGCTGCCTCTACCAGTCCTTAAACAAAGCAGAGGAGTAAACAAAACACCTTTGACAGAAACATCTATGGAGATGTAATGGCTTTTGCAGAACCAGCAATTTGTTAAAGACAATGTGAGTTAGAGAACAGATGTTAAAATAGCAAATCTGATTTTAAAACTGCCCCAGCAACGCAATGAGATAAACATGCACTACATTTTTAGTGGCAACGTGGATTTGTGCAAGCTGCTAAAATAGAATCTGCAAATCTTTTTGTTTAAGTTACACAAGTTAAAAAAGACGTCAGGATCTGTCTTCCAAGACATTGATTTGACACCCCTTTTGATTAGCACAACAGAACAATTTTAAATAAATGTGACCATGAATTTTTTAAAAGCATCTATAAAAAGTAAGTAAAATTTTAAAAACTTAATTAGTGACCCTCGTACTGGTAACAAAGCATGCTGCTCAGTTAGTGACTGAACTCACCAGAGACATTTGGGAACAACACACAACCAGATCAGGGAGAAACACGAACCAGGCAGTCATTCCCAGGCAAAGGCTCCACCTGAAATCCTTCTCCAACCTCTCAGGCCCGTTGCAGGACAGCGCTTCACTGGGAACTACAAGTAGGAGTACTGGTTGATCTTGGTGGGGCTCAGCGGGTATCCAGTGTAAATAGCAGATCCTCTGGAAGCACCAATATAGGACTGGGGGGCGAACTGGTGTTGGTACTGGGCGGGGGGGACGTTGGCAGATGTCAGCAGGCTGGGCCCCACGCTGACAGGGACCTGGTGCACCAGGGTGCTGGGGTGGGCAGCGTAGGTGGTGTGGCGCGACGAGCCCTGAGGCGAGAACAGGTGGGCGATGGACGTGCTGGAGCCCAGCGTGGCCGCGCTGCTGGGGGCATAAGTGTACATGTGGGGCTGGCTGGACAGGTGGGCACTGGCCGTGGCTGCTGCCAGGTGGGGATGCACTGGGCTGCCGTGCTGGAACGTGTAGGGAGCCTGAGAAATCGTGGACGTGAGGGGGGCCACGTAAGCTTGCTGCCGGCGCGGGACAGCATTGCCGCTTCTCTCCTGGGAGGCCAGCACTGTGGTTTGCTGGTTCTGTGGGGGGAAGGAGTCAATGAGGTTAGTGGTCATGCTCAGGTGAGCAAAGGGCAGCCAGAGCCCCCTCACTGACACCTCCATCCCGCCTGCCACACCTGCAGACCCGTCCCTGTGACACCCTCCCGCAGATCTGAGAAGGTGACGGCAGTTCCACGGGGACAAAGGTTTTCCCTTTTCTCTCCAGTTGATCAAACTGCCACTCCTGGGGTACCACAGCCGGACAAGTGCAGCAGGTCCTAGATCTGACCCAGCCCCAAACTCCTCACACATCTCCTCCTCTCACCCTGCGAGGGTGCCAGCAGGGCTGCCCCATTTTAGCACCACAAAACCTGTCTGCTGCCCATGCCAGAAGTGAATTGCAGGGGTAACGCTCCCTCTCCTCTGAGAAGCTGCTGCACTGTGACCCAGAGATCAAAAGTCCTGGCACAAAATGAAGCGAAGCCAATCTTTGAATCGAAACATTCAAAGATGTCAGGTGCTAACTGTCAGTTTGAGAGAGAAAGTCCAGTCTTAATCTCCTGGTTGGACCTCTGTGAGGTCTAAAGAAAGGTAAAGAACTAAAGAGTTTCCTCATACCGTGCTTTCAAAGCTACTCTAACTCAACAGCTGGATCTTGGTGTCACCCTCCACCTGAGTGGCAAGAAGGACCTGCTGTAAGACAGGTGTGACAAGGAGCACAAAGAGAGACTACGGACACAACCACACTTCCTTCTCCTGCCCTCTGGTACAGGAACAAATCCTTTGCCTTGAGAAATCCCCCTGTTCTCCCCACAGAGTCTGTCCCACACTGCACAACCCCAGGATAGAATCAGCTCCAAAGAACTAGCGCTTGCAGCTATTGATCCTCTTGCAGCCCAGCCCTGCTCCCTGCCTCCCCCGTTTCCAGAGCAGCTCTGAAGCAGCCCGAGGGCAGCAGGGGCAGGCAGGCTCACCTGGCTGAGGTTGAGGGGCTGCACGCCGTTGGTGACCACGCGGTGGGAGCGGTACCCCGTGGGTGTGATGCAGCATCCTGACGCCTGCCCGCTCACCGAGGCCACTGGCTTGGTCTTACTGGTGCTGCTCAGGATGCCTGGAAGATGTCACAAGCTTAGTCCACTCCTCCCCTTCCCACGCTGGTGGTAACCAGCTCTGGGCACCAAACTGACCGTTACTGTCCCAGAGACTTTGCTTTAATTACGATTTCAAATGTGACAAAGAAACCATCGGGAATGTTTACAGATCTTTTTAAACGCAGCAAACGTAAATGAAAGGTAAATCTATCAATGACTACAAAAACAGACCAAGGCTTTCAGAACAGCAGCTGTGAAACCTAAAGCTGAGAAAGACCCATTGTGGAAAGTCCCAAACTGTGAGGATGAAGGTGTCAGGGACGGGAGAGCAGCTGAGCCTTGGCCAAGCTCCTGAGCACAGCGAGATACCCACCTGAAGCCTGGGTGGCTACGATGCAGTCATTGAGCTGCGTTTTCAGGGGCGGCACGATGATGGTCCGGGAGCTGGAGCTGTCAGCAGCAGCTCTGCTGGGCAGCTCCAGGGCCCCCCCAGTGCTCCTGAGCGAGGACAGGGGGTCTGGGGCATAGGGGCTGCTCAGGGACGAGTCAGAGTCAGGGGAGTCGTTAACAGTGACGTAGCTGATGACGTTGGATCTCTGCTTCATACCCAAACTGCAGGGGGAAAAAAAGACAAAATGCCAATGGGAAACATTCTAGCTTTGCCCATGAGATTACAGATCTCCCTCTGGGATCTCACACCCTCCCTCCTCGCCAGATAAAATTCAGATTAACTACAGGCACAACAACACAGAGATGCGATGGAGAACTTTCTGCCTTATGCAGCTCTTCTGAGCCTGCCCAGGGCTCACACATCGTGTTCCCCACTCTCCCTGATGCACGAGCTGAGCCCAGCACAGCCCAGCTCTGGCGAGGCGAACATCCCACCTGGCAGGTTTGTATTTGCTGTCCTCCTCCTCGTCAGTGTCGCTGCGGATGGTGATGACACTGACAGGGGGGCTTGGAGTGTCGGGGATCACGATGGGCTGGTGCTGCTCCTGCACGGGGCCCAGCACGTTGGAGGAGGAGGAGGTGGAGCGCAGGGGGCTGCTCCCGATCAGAGAGTACACTTGGGTGGGCACAGGTTCTAGAGATGAGCTGGGCCTGCAGGAAGAGCACAGCACGATTCAGCTCCAGGTCAGAGGCTGGGACAAACAGCATTAGGAACATACAAGCAGCAGCATCTTGAAATACATAAAGAGAACCCCAGCGCAGACACTCAAACAGCAAAGTGCCACTGACACAGCCAAAGGCACTCAGGGATGCTCTGGATGGGACTGATCCACCTGAACGCTGCCAGAAACCTGCCAGCCCTCACTCAACAATTCTGTCACTTGCACTGCTATGGCACCAACACGCTGTGAGTGTAAAACCCCTCTGACCAGGACAGTAAAGCACTTGGTCAACCATGTCCTTGCACTCACTGAAATTAATATAGTTTAAATCAGTGACCGCAGCACAGAGACTTTTTCCAAGACATCTTTAAATGCAATTTTAGCACAATGAAGTTACACCCTCAATACCTCTGTGATCAGAAGACGTGTTTTTCACACCATAAAGGCAACCTCCACAAACAAACTCGTGGCTTTTCTAGGACTGGGAAAGGAAGCAATGGAATCCTTACTTGGCTGTGCTCGGTGCTGGCTGCTTGTTCTTCTTTGCTGGCACATTGCTGCTCTGCTGCTGCCTCACAACATGAGCAACCCCAACATTCAGAGGCTGTGCTGTGGCCAGTGTCACGTGGTTGGTCAGCAGAGATGGCTGTTGCATGAGGGTGCTGTACTGATTTCCATGGGAATGTGCATTCCTGGAGCAGGGAAAAAACAAGAGACCCAAATCCCATGACTACACTGCAGGAACCACGAGCTGCAGCGAGCCCCTGAGGGGAAGGGAGACATTGTGGGCACTGTGATGGAGGTACTCCCACTTGGCAGGGAGCTGCAGCCCCTGCAATCCCTACCTCCAGTCAGCCAACTGCTGGCTGCTGCCGATGGTCTCGGGGATCACGGCTGCTGGCTGGACAGAGTTGTGCAAAGCAACCCCTGGGAGCTGCTGCCAGGTGGAAGGGAGCAGGATCTGCTGGGTTCCCCCCGGCCAGGCCTGCTGCAAAACAACAAACACACACACAGGGCTCACTAGGCTTCAGTTCCTGCAGGAGCAGGCAGAGATTCGTCCAAGCAATAAATGCACTGGGGTGGATTGTTAGCTTGCAGAGATACAGCTCGTCCTTGCACCTTTTCCCAAGAACAAGAAAAGCAGAGGAATGAGCTTCCCCAGCATTTTGCTAATCTCTTTTATCACTGCTGTCATCTGGAGAAAAGTGTTTATGTCGTGCTGCACATGCAGCCAGGTGTTGCACTGCCAGGTGCAGCAGCAGTGCCTGGGATTGTTTCTGAATGTAAACTTACACCACTGCTCTGCTGAAAGGTCCCAAAATATGAACCAATTTGGTCCTTTCTGCTTTTCTGCCTCGCAGGGCTCACATGGAGACAGCTGAGACGGTGTTATTATCATGGAAATTCACCCACCTCAACTGAAGCATTTAAGAAAAGCCACACTGAGAGATAATTTGGTTACATGAAGGCAGGTTCAATTCATTAATATTATCAATGCTCCTGTCCAAATAAATTCCACAGCGTAATATTTCCATGATTTTGATAAAATATGGCTTTCTCTCTTGCGGCTTAAACTGCAAAACCTGCTGTTTCAAATTCAGTATCTCTGCAAGTAACAGATCCACTTAGTACAAATACCAGTTCCGAACAAGAAGCCTTCAAAGCAGAGAGCTGCTAAAACCTCTGCCAACATAAGCGGAGTAATAATAATAACAATAACATTGAAAAAAATAAAAAATAAAAAGAGAAATATGTTAAAAGTCACACCATGCGTCTTTCCAAAAGCCAACACCTGCACAAGACAAAGCAGAGAGTTTAATACAGCAAGATATAAATTCCCAATGAGAGGCAGAAATCGGGCCTTCCAAGCGACGAACTGTTTTGACAGAGGAAGGACAAAAATATGCAAAGCTTAGCAAATGGCTAATGCAAACTCAGGGGAAGCAGCAAGGGAGAAGTGTCGGAAGCACTAAAGGTGAGCAAATTCACGCCAAAGGCTCCCAGAATCCAAACAGAACTAGTCAAGTCCTCCAGAGAAACTCAGAATGCAGGCTCAGAGTCTGGAGACAGCCGGCTCTGATCTCCACTGCTGTACAGGGGAGCTGAACCTCAAGTCCTCTGCACACACACAGCAGGACAGAATTTGCCTGTTGAATCAAAGCCCAAATACACTTTGGAAAACATCACTAACAACTCACTTGTGTCCCAAGCTCTGCTACAGTCACCCCTTGCTGTTTTTGGAGCCCAGATTGCGGCCTTTCAGCAATCAAAATTCAACAGGAGGAAAAGAAGAAGCACCCCTGGGTCTGTTTAGCTCAGAGCTGTGACCAGGAGAACCCCACTCTGCTGCCTTCCCATCCTCAGAACCAGGGAGCAGCTCACTTGGTTCACAAGAACTCAAATGAGTGGGCTTAAATTTCAGGACAGGTATGACTCGAGCAAATTCCACTTCAGCAGAGGCCTCCCTCTCAGAAGAAAATGACATTCAAACTACCACTTTAAAGCCACAAGAAACAACATGGTTCACACAATGGAATGTGCTTTGAAGGACATGTGAGGATACCAGCACTTCAGTGCACTGCAATGTTTTCATAAGCTTCACTGATCTGATTCTGGAGTTTTACAATGACTTCTTTGTGGCACTTGCAAAATTCTGATGCAGGTGCTAGAATACAGAAGAGGACAATTTTGCAAACATACACTTCTTAAAGGTGTGTTCATTCCCTTCCCCCATCCTTTTTAAAAATTGCTCCAAATGACCTAAAAGCTAGCTACTGCCATTTTGGATACTAGAGCTCACCTTTAATTTCAACCAAGAAATACATTATCAACTGAAAGTATCTGTGAAGAACAGAATCTTTATCTGGATGAAGCAAACTACGTGCGATTGGCTATAAATAACAAAAGGCCAGAAAATTATTGTCAATGTTCAAGAGAGGTTAAGAGAAATCAACTGCTAAAGCAATACATTAAAGGATTTGCTGTCATTAGAGATTTTAGCCTGTGCTTAATGATCTGAAACATTTCTCCACACAAAGCAGCTTTACACGTGTTGGAAACAAAATATGGAGCTAACTTGCCAAGTAGGTCAAATTCTGGCCATCCAGGTACCTGTAGCAGAGTCAAGCTAAAGACTGATTCCTTTGTATTCCACAATCAAAAGGCAAAGATAGGAGAGTAAGCGAAGAACAAGAACGATTACAACTCTTCTAGGGTCTAGTTTAGAAGAGCTTTCAGTACTAGGCTAGCAAAGGTAATAGTCAATGGACCTGGATTCTTTACAGAGCCACACTAAACGTCAGAGTCAGACAGTGCTTCAGCAATGTTGGGGAGGAAAACAACAAGACATTAAGATGTAGCAAGAACACAGCCACAAGATGGCACATGCTTCCATGCCCTCTGCAAGTCTAAGTTAAAACAAAAACTCAGTTAGTGAACACAATCAAGGGAGGCAATTACCAGTACTGCAGCCGTCTGTTCGACCAGCGCCGGCCGGCCGGCTGCGCAGTTCAGGGTAAAGGGCACCGCATACTGCGGCGTGATGGTGGCTACTTGAGGATGAAGAGTTGCTACCATTAGTGGTGTACAGCTTCCCTGAAATGTAGATCAGGCAGTGAGTGAAACACACGAGCTGAGGCAGGGGGGTGCAGGTCAGTGCGCTGGGCGGCAGGGCCAGGCGAGGGGCACCGCGCTGGCGCTCTGCGGCGCGGGAGGGAAGGGACCCACCGACACCGACACCGACACCAACACCAACACCCAGACCCTGCAGCTCCTCCACAGGCACCTCCACGGCCCCGGGGAGAGCACGAGGAGCTGCCAATCTGGGAACCACACGTCCACCGACACAGTTCAAAAGTCCAAACAAGTTGGGGAAAAATTCGGGGACGGGAGCTCTCCGATGACGCAGTTCAAAAGTCAAAATGTGTTGGGGAAAAATTTGGGGACGGGATCTCTCTCTGATGACACAGTTCAAAAGTCAAAGTGAGCTCAGCTACTGGCACTTTAGGGTCCCAGAGGGCAAGTGACAGCCACGCTGCACTAGCCATGGCACAGATTGCACCCCAGGCAGCTCCCTGCACTTGCTGTCAGACCTTCAAATCCACACACGGAACTCCTGAGAAAACGTAAACTATGGGATTTCGTGGAAGGCACAGCAGGTCTTTTGGCATGAAAGAGCAAAGTTATCTGATGAAACCACCCAGACATGTATCAGCCCATCAAACGTCTAATTAAAATTAGATTCTCAGTGTACAGTTTGCACCCTTGGATTCAGGTGGGCCTTTAAGTGGATTCTGCTTTTTGGATACTGTGACCTGTATCATTAATGCTAAAGAAACCAGCAATCACAGAATGCCACCAAAATATTTGGACTGAACACTAAACTAAAAATTACTCCTCTACAAGAAGGTCATTAAGTCCAATATACTGCCTGGAGAGTAAAACTAACAGAGTATGTGTTAATGCCAGCAGAAACTAAAACTATGCAAATAAATAAAAATGCATTTAATTATAAAGGCAACTACAAATTTTCAGTGAATAAAACTTGTGAATCACTGGGCACTTATTGCATATTAAAGGATTACTTTTCGGAAATTAAAATGGTTTTAATTTATGACACACTACTAATATTTAAAACAGCATTTTTAGAATGATTTGTGAATTTTGGTATTGCACGTTGCTTACACTGCAAACTGCAGAAATAGATATGTCATTGCTACACATTAATTCACACTAAGAATGTAACTAGCTGAGAAGGATTCAGAAATAATTTTGTTGATTTAAAGATGAAATTTTAGCATGAGTAATCTGTGTTGTCACCTCTGTTTACTGGGCTCTCACTTTTCACAGCAATGATTTCTCCTGCCACGCTTTTAAAGTGTAGGCAAAAATGACCAGCACTGCCTGGAAGGCAGTGTCCATGCCTGAAAAATACAGCCTGTTTTTAGCAGCTGAAACCCACGTATTTATTCCCATTATTAAATCAAACTCCTAAAACCAGGGAGGCACATGACATAAAATAGCTCAGACTTTAAATATTCCAGAAAAACAAAACAAAACGAGAAAATACTGTCTTAGAAGTGACCTGCATTTAACCTTTCAGAGTGTCCTGAGGACCCCTGCACTCAGGCAGGTTCTCCTGCCTGGTGGAATTGCAGCTGAGCCTATGAGGGGTTCGGGGTGGTTTTTTTACCTGTGTGAGGACTCCAGACTGGATCTGCAGTGGCTGTGCTGCAGGTGCTTGTGGCACTATTGGGACAGCATTTTCCATCCTGACTGGGAACCCAGAATGCTTTGTAGTTGCCTGAAGTCCAGCTGTGGAGGACAAGACACATCACTAAGTTGATTTTATTATTCTTTCATCCATTTGTTTCCGAAAATCAAATTCCTACCAGGTGAGGGCAGAGGATAGGCTCGGATTAAGGGATAGAAAAGCTTTGACAAAATCCCAGTAAAACACCAGCTGAAGTAAATACTTCTGCATCCTGGGATCCTGCAGGGCCGTGATGGACAGCCAGCCCTCGCCAGCTCTGCTCTGTGGAGTCTGGTTTGCACAAACAGTAACACAGACTCCAAATTCCAAGCTGCTTGAGACAAGCTCAGAGTTCAAGCCTTCCACTATCAGTTCCCAGATCACAAATAACCCTCCAGACTAAAACAACCCAGGTATCAGCATAACTACAGAACCCTGAGGGGCATGAACAGAGCTCTGCCTGTGCTAAGATCACTGACCCACAACCTGTGACAATCTGCTGGTAGCAAAAACCTGCATCAGGGGTGTGAACTGAGGCTCAAACGCCAGATATTTGCTCTTGAGATAACAAACACAGCAAGACACTCCAATTTTCAGGCAGGTCTGGCTCCTCTGTTCCCTGCTTTCTTTGGAATGCTGCTGTGTTCAGTTTGGGGGGAAAAACTGGTCGAGCAACCAGCTGGAGCCTGCAACCCAGGCAGGCAAGATCCTGTCACCTGTTCCAGCACGACCTGGAAGAGAATCAAGCTGCCTGCACACGTCTGACCTGGTTCTGCACTTACATCTGATGCAAGAGCCCCGTGTGACACCCACTGAGAGCTCTGCTCAAGTCAGGGTTTTCTCACTCCAGTGCAAATCACAACTTCTCCTGCCTTAACCGAGACCACAGCATCACACAAAGGGTTCTTGGCTTACTTTGAAAAGCAGGAGGACAAACAATGAAGGTTTGCTGGAAGGGGTCTGTCTGGGTGCAGATCTGGGTGGTTCCAGGCTGCAGGGAAACGCTCTGCTGAGCCACTCCTGCCACTGGGGCAGCTGAGGATGGGTACAGGGCAGACTGGTAGTTGAGCAGGGAGACGTCCGAGTTGGCCAGGGAAAGAGTAGCAGCAGCAGTGGAATTGGAAGCCAACACACTGGCCTAGAAAAATACAGAAAAAAATCACTTATCTCTTGTAATCTTATCTCTCTTTGCTATAAAACAAACAACAGGAACCATCAATATTAAACTAGGAGGAAAACACCTGGAAAATGCTTGAGGTAAAAGGCTTAAGACAACACAGAACAAAAAACATGACTTGCACCAACTTTACTTATGTTGCTGAACTGACAGACAAATTTTCAATATATGAAGTAAAGAGGCTCCTTGGCCCGAGTTTTGGAAAATTAGACTTTGAGACAAGACTATGAATTTTGGAGAGTAGTTTAAATTTTGGCCTGAAGGCACCAAATCAGCCTACTCCATGTCTTTGATAAGGACAAAATAGGTGAAAGATGCTATACCTGGTTGTGTACTGTGTTGAGCTGGTTGTTAAAGCTCATTGTCAGGTTTGTGCTTGTGTTAGGAGCAACGTGAGTGGTGAAAGGGCTCTTGATCTGATTCACTGTATCATACATGTTCACTCTTCTCTTGCAGATCTCCATGTTCTGAAAGCAAGATTTCACACTGGAACAGAGTGACAGAAGGAAAACATCAGGTTTGTAAAAACAGGACAGAGATGTGACAGATTCCCAACTTCATGCACGTGCTTTAGGTTTAGGCTCTTTTAAACCAACAAAGAATGTCCTAAAACATGAAAAGGAAGCTTATGAACATTCCATTCCTTACACATGCCATTGCTATTTTCAGATCAGCCAGGAACTGCAGAAAACAGCACTGACAGAAAGCTGGGAAGTGCTGTTCTGTGATTCCAGCAAATCCTGAAACAAAACAATCCATCCAAGGGAGCTTACTGGTTACTGTGGGGGAAGTCCAGCAGATGTGCCATTGTAACAAACGAATGGTTCAAAGTCTTCAGTGGAGTAATTCTCTTATCTGCATCAATTGTCAACATTTTCTTCAACAAATCAATGTATTCCCTTCGGTCAGCCTTCTCTGCCAACATGTCAGTCCCTTCTAAGTCTGTAGACATATTCACCTGGAAAATCAAATGGGAGCAGTTCACACAAACACCAAATTAACTGCTGCCTAACCATTTAATAATTCCACATCACACAGAAATATTTATTAAGCATTTCTGTCTCTTAGCCAGACTAATTCCAGGTATTATAGTGCTAACACACCACCTTTCCCTTGCTCATTCTAGGAGAGAAAGTCAAAATTGCACATGGAATTCTCTTCTCAGCAGGGAGTTGGTCTATTCAAAGGGATCAACCAGGCTTTGTTCTCCACGCACTGGCAAAAGGCCCTCATGTTTTGGGGGAATCTGTAAGGGGCTGGCAAGCCAGAATGATTCCACCTTCTCTGCACAGGTGTAACCTGACAGTAACAGCTACAAAAGCAACAGAAAATTGATATTTAAGATTTAAGGCCTCATGATATTAAAACCACTCAGATCTTCCTTCATTTTATCTCTAAAGAGAGAATGAAAGTAAGAATGATCTGTAGTTCTTGTCACTATTTCCAAAGTCAAATAAGAGGTTTAATCCTACAAATGCATTTGAAGGGGCTCAGCTCTCCTACTGCTCCACTATACTGGGAACAGGCTGGGCACACTTCTATCTAACACACTGAGGCATCAGAAAACACAAAACATTTCAAACAGGTTCATAATTAACATTTAATCCACTGATTTCTGATGCAAATTGGCACCATGATAAACCTACATACATCAGTGCTCTGAACTGCCACTGGAAGAGGACTGGCTGCTCCAGCACAGGAGCCTCATTTTGAGAGATCCCCCCCAAAAATGACAGTTACTAAATTAAAATTAATGAGTTATCTGTGTCCCAAGATCCCCACACACCTGCGCCATATCATCCAAACAGTTGAATATATATTTCCGAGCTTCTTTTGATTTTATTCCTGTTTCCAACTCATGTTCTTCTGGGGTCTACAAAAGAAAACATTATAATAATCTGAGATATTGCATATTGATAAGGAAAAAGCAGCAAGAAATTGCTGAGGCATTTTCTTGATGATCATTTGCTGCTTTCAGACACAGCACACAGCAACAGGTCAAACCCAAAGAGCCCTGGGATCCCATTGCAAAGCTGAATTAACAACAGGATGACTTCATTTCAAGGCTTCCTTGGGTAGTACATTAGCCAAAAAAAATGAAGGTTTCTAATCTAGGAAGAGAAGAGGCTATAAATATTTTAAATCCCTCTTCTACAAAGAAGAAAGGCAAAATTCTCCTCTTTTTGCTGCTCAGCTTTAAAGGCATATCAGACCTAAATCCCATTCTTCCCTGTCCTCTGCCAACCCATACCCAGATTCCTGTTAAACCAACAAACCCATCACGAAATACTCCGTATTTCACTGGTTGGATTGGCAGGAGAGGACAACAAGATGACACACTTCCCTGAGAATGAGCAGCCCATAATAAGCACCCATTATCTCAGTGATGGAACACCCACTCTTTGCTGGTGCTATCATGCACAGCTGCTTTTGTTAGAGCAGCACCAGGAGCTCTGCACAGCTCCTGCAATCCCAGACCCCAAATCAGCCACGTTTCAAAGCCAATCCTCGCTCACGATGTGGGAATTTCTATCGAGCCCTCAATGAACAAAAGAGGATTGGGGATGGAAGAGACAGACAAACCTTGAGCCTCCACAGTGGGTATCCCAAATTTGGATCTCTGTTAAAAAACCTGCTTGTTTTCGTTCCTGCACTGAGAAGATACTCTGCTGGAAGGCCTTGAGTTTGCGAAATATAACGAATCTAGGAAAGAAAATTACAAGAGTGAGGACTCCCAACATGAAGAATTCACAGCTAATAGGGTAATTAACAGCCAGGTTTGTTCACAGCTAATAGGAAATTACCTGCAAAGAAAGAATGCCCACATATGCAAAACTGCAAAATTAAAGGGACCATCTCAAGTATTTAAAAAGCCACTTTTCCAATCATGCAAAAATTTTAGGTTTTAAATGCATCTTTCTTAGCTTACAGAAATATTTTTTTGCTAAAGTATATATAAGCAGACTGTAGGCTTTTGAGACATTAAACAGTGTAAGAAATACCCATTTTGAGGGAAAAATACCACAGAATTTATCATGTATGTATTTATAATCAAAGGCATAATTATGCAAGCAACATTGTTGTGCTTGCCTACATAATACTCTAGGCACAAAATTGCAGAATAACACCATGGCAAAGCTCTCACTGACCAAGAAACCAAGACCAAATACCTTCCAACACGTTCAATATACTTATTTTTACATGTTAAAAAAACAGCTCAGAAATTTGGAAGATGCACCTGAATCCTTGTGATGGCATTGATAAAACAGGGGTAAAGAGAGAGCAAGTAAGAAGGTATGCTCAAAAGGAAAGAAAATAGCAAACTTATGAAAAACTCAGCAGTGTTAAGGTAAATGTGCCTTGATCAAACCATCAATCACAGATCCTTTAGCACATCTCATTTCTTATCTGCCAAACCCCTGCTGTGCCACTGTGCCAAAACAAGGCACGTGGATTTATGGGCTCACTTTTCAATTAAGCCAAGGTGGATCCAAGTGTCTGCAGGTGAATATTTCTTGTATCTACACAATAGTTCAGGTAACAGTTCTATTTTTACGATACATAACTCTTGCTTTACAGCCAAAGGGTGTTAAAAAAAATAGCTGTAAATCCCATCTCAGCCCATGAACTCATTCCTGGAGAGGTCTTCTCACAAGTTCCACCTCAACTTTCACTTGCTGCTGCAGAATCTCAGAAAACATGAAAGCCAAGTCATCCCCAGTCTTCAAGGGAAATTCAGACATCAGAATGAACCCCATGAAGTCACACCTCATGCTGCCTTCACAGAGGGCTGCAAAATCCTGTCATTAAGCAATGGAAAAAGCAGCTCCTCCCCAGCCACCTACACGAGCAGATAAGGTTCTGAGAATTACACAAAACTCAGTGCACAAGGAAACCACCAGGCCCTACCTCAGCGACTTTCTAACTCATTCTGCTCATTAAGGTACCACCATGTTTCCTTTGGAAATTTACAGTGCTGGGAAGACACATGACAAGTAAGTTTTCAAACTTAGTAAGTTTTCCTGTATTTTATCACATAAGGAAAACCATACCAAGCACTGTAACAAGATCCCACCACAAAAACCCCAGTGGAAAAGCTACTCTGAGAAAAACCCCCTCTCAGAGACTTTTTGTCCTTTTATAGGCACTGACTAGGCCAGGTAATAATGCCAAGTATCCACAGAAAGGACTAATTAGTTCAAGATGCCTCTCAGAGTCTTGCCCTAGGATTCCAAAGACAGCTTGAGGCTCACACTTTGCATAAAAACTGAGGGTTGCTGTAGGTATTAACAGGGCAGGAATGATAGGCTTGCTGTGTCCCCACATGGAAAAACTGCCCTCATGGTGAAATTATAGAGGGTGTTTCACACCAGGACACACTCACACACCTCGCTTCTGCTTTGGCAGGAAGGTGTTTCAACAGCTTTTGGGTGTGGAAACCAGGGGTTAACGGCAAATTGGCCCCTTTTTTTGGACAGGATACACTCAGCTCAAGTGAAAACACACAGAACTCCGTGCTCCCTGCCCAGAGACAATGGGAACATCACAGAGAGAAAATGAGCTCAGACAGCAGCAATGTGCACTGATGGAAGCTGATGCAGGACACGGGGGGTTCAGCAGGGTTTGAACACTGAAAGTTGTGGCTTCATGTGAAGATCCCACATCCCCCCCGTGCTCTCACCTGGTCGTACTCAGATGCTCCTGGATACAGAGGCCAGCCCAGAAACAGCTCAGCTATGACACAGCCCAGTGACCACATGTCAATGGCTTCACAGAATGGCAAACCCAGGATGATCTCAGGAGCTCTGGCAAGGGAAAAGGAAAGAAAAAGCCAAAGTCAAATTTTTTACTCTGAAAGCTGCATTTCTTCCCTATAAACCACTCTGAGTAAAGCCCCTCCATGCACAAGTAAATCTGTGTGAATATAAATTATTCACTTTAAAGCAGAAGTTGTTTCCTTGGGTGGCCTAATGGATCCCAACCTTTTTATCATTTTTTGGTGGATTCTTTTATTGCCACGGTGACCCCCAGCTCCTAGGAGGCCTTTATATCACAGTTGCATAAAGCTACTCCTTGAGTAATCAGTTTAATTACACTTGACAGCATGTGAGGTGTCCCTGAGACAGCACACAGCATCACAGAATTACCAATATTGGGAGAGACCTTCAAGATCATCTAGCCCAGCCTATCCTAATAGAATTGGGAAGAAAAGCTCTGGAAAACAGAGACTTTTCTGGGAGAAGGTCTTGAGACCCCAGGTGAGCAGCTGCAGGAGGCTGCCTGCTTCACGTGGGAAAGAGGAGCACCTGCAGAGCCAGGAAAAGGAGCTCCTCAGAGAGCTGCTGGGTTTCTATCAGCAGCCTTTCATGCAGGGTTTGCTCAGAGAGTTTTGAGTCTAAAATGGACGCAGAGAGCCCAGCTGGAGGTTGTGTTTCAGGTTTCTGTGCACTCAACCACACCTAATGCAGAAAGTACCTGTCTGGCCCAGCCTTCATGGGGAGGTGATAAAAAAAACTCACACTCCAAGCAGGGTTTGCTTCTCCAACAGGTTGGAATTTCAGGGAGATTTCTGTCTGGAGCTGACTCATAACACAGAAGGATGTTTTAGTACAGCTCTTCACCTACACAGAGTTCTGAAACAAACTGAGGCTGTTCCGGCAGGAGAAATTCTGGTCCTACATTTGCATAGAGCACAAAACCCCAGGTGCTGCAAACCCCGAGTGAGCTGGTGTGGGAATTTACTCTGGAAAGTACAGGAAATATGAAAGCCTTGACCTTCATCATGCATAACTAACATGAGAGCAAAGGAAGACAGAAAAGCCCTAAACTCCAGGCTATCCATTTCCTGGTCATGCCCCAGGGCTTGTGTGGCATTTCTGGTGTTACACTATGGATACTTCTGCTGTTAAAAAAGGCTCTGAAAGCAGCTCTGATCCCTCTACAGAATTCTAAAAACCAGGGCTTGCATAATGCACAGGTGTCAGTAAATCTGACACTCAGCCTCCTCGACTGCTCAACCTCCCAGCTGTTTGGCCCTGGCAAGAAGTGACTCCCCAGTTAATCACCCTTTGTGCCGTGGTGACACAGATCCACCTTTTGTTTTAGGTGTCTGCACAGGCGTCTCCAAAACAAAGGCACTCAGCCCAGCTGCTCAGGCACAGGGCACCTGAGAAAGCACAAGAGCAGAAAAGGCCAGGCTGGATTGAGCTTGGAGCAACCTGGGATAGTGGAAGGTGTCCCTGCCCACGGCAGGGGTGGGGAGAGATGAGCTCCAAGCTCCCTTCCAACACAAACCAGTCTGGGATTCTATAAAAAAGATAAATAGCTGAACCAGCTGCCTGTTGCAGTGATGTCACATTTATTCTTTATTGCCCAGATTTTATTACGTCTGAGCCCCCAAAACCAGAGCCATGATACACCTTCAGTAATCAGAATAATAGATTACTCAAGCTAAGACATAATGACACTCCCTACCCAACACTGATCTGTTTCTGCCTTCTTGTTTGGCTGTTCCTGGCAGTTGTTGACTTTGGAAAGGTTTCTCACATGTGAAAATATAAAATGACTATGCAAATGCAAGCAGTAGCTGATACTTGAATGCTGACTGTCCCACTAAACATTCATATTTTAAGGAAATATGCTAAAATAGATACAACCTTCTACAGAATAAGAGATGCAAACCAGAGGAATCTCTTTCTTCACATGCAGAAAAAATACAATTCATACATTTACACACGATTTTCAGAGCCCCCCTTGCCGTTAGTCCATGAAATATCATCAACTAACTGTTCTGCCCCTCTTGATTATCCAGAGGCAGGAATTTCCAATTCAGAAAGGACCCAGACCTGTCATATAAGGAACACTGCATGCATCTGGACTGGCAAACAAACTAAAATATAGATGGCTTGTGGAATATGCAGAGCACGCTAATCCCTCACAAGTGTGTTAAAAAACCCCCACCAATTCCAGTGCAAATAGAGATTTGTGGCAGTTTGTTGGTCTTTAACTCCAGGATGGAATAGACTCATGTATCTATAAATCACAATACCATGATGACAGCAAGTTGAAGCCCTGTATTTTATTCCCTGCAACTAAATAAATGAACTTCTCACAAGCCTTCTGATTTCATTCTGATTGCAGGACAGGGCTGGGAAATCAGAATTTGTCTCATCTCCTTTTACATCGCTGCAATTAGCAGCCTTATGAGATGTGAGCTGAACCAGGACAGCAGGCAGAGGTCACTTCCATAGCTGCTCTGTCAGAGATTAAAGTGATTTTACCATCTTAAGCTCTTTGAAATAAAATCAACAACACTCTTTGCACAGAAGCTTGCCAAGCACTGCCTCCCAAAGCTGACAAATACACTCAGGCTCTCTCAGAAGAGAAAGGACTCGCAGCAGCCCCAGAAAACCCCAAGACTCTCTCTCTCCCAGCGTTTCCAAACACACCGTGTTTACACCTGTGCCTTGGGATGCTGGGAGCACAGAGCCTGGGCAAGTGCAGCAATGCAGGGAGCAGCAGGGCCACCACTGAGCTGGATTAGCAGAGCCAGACTTGGCAGCAGGCGCTGCTGCTCCCCAGGCCAGCACGGCTGGGACAGAAGTAGGTCATGGAGCCCAAAGCAGAGGTGAGGAATGGATACTCCTGCACTCTGCAGCTCCCCCAGTGCTCAGGGCCACCTTCTCACGGCCCAAATTGTCCAGTCCCACAGTCTGTGCTCCACACTGGCCCACAGGCAGCACCAGGAGGCAGGGAGCTGAGTACAGCTCCTGGGATGGCTGTACTCACACATAACACAGGGCATGAGGAACCCCCACTCTGAACAGCAGGGACATCAGTATTCCAGGGATTTTTTTATTTCTGCAAGCTGCTTCCTTCCATTGTTCATCCTCCCCAAGCACAAAAGCAACCTCACCCGAGGACAGTACTCTGGTTTTCAGGTGAGGGATTACTGCAAAAGCATCCTAGACCTGCCACAGAAACTGTTCACTGCAGAGAGCTGATCTACTCCTACTCCATGCTGGGCTTCAGAGCCAAAGAATTCTTCACGGGCACTTCTACTCACTCTTTAAAGTGTGAGCAGCAGAACTGCCCCTCCTGAGCGGGCTCAGGCAGCAGAGGCAGCAGCAGTGTCTGTGGAAAAGGGACCCTGCCCCAGCCCTGACAAACCCAGTGTGACATCCCCACGGGACAGTGCTGCTGGAGCTTTACATGGAGCGAGGTGTCACTGCCAGCAGGACAGCCAGACCCTGAGTGAGCTGGGCTGTTGGACAGGACAACCTCCAGCAGCACGGACAGTAATTAATAAAGGAAGATTTTTTCCTCAAGGGTACATAAATCAGAAAATCCATCGTACAGCACCTGAGTGGGGCTGGTTTAGAGGTCTCTACAGCAGACAGAGGTTACCTAAGCGTCAGTAACAGGGACTGAAAGCTAAAAAGTGAGCACAGAGAAGTTTATTTTGAATAGCTGATGGAGAACCATATGAAGAGTTGGTCCACACTCTTTCATTAAACACAGCATTAAAAAAATTCCAAGTTGGAACTCATCTGAACACTACTGTAATCTGAATATGGGTAAAGCAATCCAGTTCTCCCACAACAAGCTGGTTTCTGTGCCATCTCCGTAAATTCCTAGATTATGGATTTTAGTAATCATCACCATCAGACTAATTACACATCACTAAATACTAGATTTCCACATCACAGCATTCTTCACTCCAGCTAAGCAGACAGTCCAACGCCACCTAATCCCAGGTTATTTGCCTTTCTGGCAGAGTCAGTCACCCCAGGGAGCTGGAAGGGGCTGGGAGCCCAGTGCCCCACACACAGACGGAGCAGGAATTTCCCTCCCTGCAGCCCCTGGAAGATCCTTATCGCCCCTCACTACCTTTCCTCAGCTAAATCTGCTTTCTGAGATACTGGAAACTGGAGAGCACCATGGGCCTCTCCAAACTGCTTTGCTGACAGGCGGGGCAAGTCAGATAGAGCAGATTCTTGACCAGCGGTCACCTCTCTCCATGCAACAACAACAAAATTGATGACGTATTTTAGAGGGTGAGCGTTTTTACAGAGCTGTGGGGCACAGGGGACAACTGCACTACAAAAAAAAGTAACAATCAATAGTTTAGAATTGGAAGGATTGGTGCCAACAAGCTGAGCAAAGATCATGAGCAATGGATTAAGAAAAGTCTGTATCACATGAAAGGGATGTCATGGAAAGCTGGTACTGGGTGTTAAGAGTTAAAAAGAAAAACAACACAAAAACAAAGGGAGCAAGCACACAGGGAGCATGAGGGATGAACAGAGCAAACCTACAATAAGCCAGGCTTTAAACTGAAGTGAGCAGCCAGGGAAGACATCAAACAGGGCAGAGACACAGGGTGGGGTGGAGTGTCTCAGTCCTGTCTGGTCCCAGCTGGAAGGACTAGATACTAGTTCTGAGTTTTGCGTCAAGTGAGCTCACATTCCACCCAAAGCAACCCTGACAACACAGCACAGACTCTTCACGGCCCTTTGAAGCCAGAAGTTCTTTCTGCATCCATTTATTGAAGTCTGCTGCTACTTAAATTCAAATACACACTTAACAGAGCCAAGCTGGAGGAATAATTGGAAGAAACAGCACAGCTTGCTTTACGCACAGTCTCTGAGTTTTAACGTTTCTGCCCATAGTTTATTTTTAATTCTTATGCAAAAGTAAGGTAGAAGGAATCTCTACATACTGCTAAGGGAAGCAGAGATCTTTCTCATCACTGCTCTAAAGGAGCTGCAGGTCTCACGAAAGCATGACTTAGCCAGGGTTGACACAGGAAGTCATGTGCTCGGGAAGGGGGTTCAGACAAAGATGAAGAATCAGAAGAATCAAAAGAGAATAGAAATTGGGATCCCTTTGACTTCTCTCCCTTCTAAACGTCCAAAGTTAATGGACTAGTTTCAGATCATGGCAAACAACCCAAAATCCACTACTTAACACTCCCATACTGCTTCTCCAGTTTGCCACTTCATACAGTGCCACAAGCCAGTGGACAGGGTAAAATCAACTCAGGGCACTGACCTGGGGGGAAAGGAAGGTGCTGGGCTGCAGATTAGGCCACCCTTGCAAGGCAGATATTCTATTTATTTACACCCAACTTTCAGAAGAAATCTGCAGGAAACATGCAGAGCTGACCACTTCCGGCTGCCCCTCAGCTGGGATTAGACAGAAGAGCTCAGTGTCTGCAGAAGGAACCCCCCACCCCCAGCAGGATCAGCCTGACCTGGCTCAGTGAGCAGGGTCAGTGCTTACCTGTAATACCGTGACTGCAGGTACGTGGAGCACACGGCCTTGGACACGTGGCTGGCTGACCCAAAGTCTATCACCTTCACTCTGTAGGGCTGGC
Organism: Melanocharis versteri; assembly: GCA_013397845.1. Lineage (NCBI taxonomy): Eukaryota > Metazoa > Chordata > Aves > Passeriformes > Melanocharitidae > Melanocharis > Melanocharis versteri. Next base: position 376,168 of record VZTG01006033.1, read on the forward strand.
GTGCAGGGTCCACCAACATGATGTTCTCTGGCTTCAAATCTGCGTGGATCAGACCCAAGCTCTTCAGCTTCATCAAGGCAGTAGCCACTTGCTGCAGGATGGGCCGGATGTACTTCAGGGGCAACGGACTGAACTTGTTTTGCTTTAGGAAATCATATAAGTTCTGTTCCAGCATCTCAAAGACAAGGCAAGTATGATTCTTGTGTTGAAAGCACTCGTAGGAGCGGACGAAGTTGTACTCGTCGGCATTCTCACTGCTCAGGCGAGACAGGATGCTCACCTCGATCTGTCCCTGCCGGGCGTAGGAAGGGTGGTTCTTCAGGATTTTGATGGCTACAATCTCCTTCGTGCTACGTTTCCAACATTTCGCCACCTGCCCAAACGTCCCTCGTCCCAGGAATTCCAAGACCTCATAGCTGTTGGTCATAGAGCACAGGATCTCATGCTGGACCAGCTGATAATCCCCCTCCCCACTGGAGCTGCTGCTTTTCGTGGTGACCGTGGTGGTCGTGGCCGCAGCACCCACCGCAGGTCTGTTTTGCAGCATGAGAGGTGGATGTTCCTCAATGATCTGCACACTACCGTTGCTGTCAACCTCTTCACTTTTCCTTTTTAATCCACATTTTTGGTATGGTTCCAGCAAAGAAACGTTGCTCCTGTGGGTGAGGGTCTGGCTGCTCTGGAAGGACGCTGTGGCGCTGCTGCCAGTGCTGTCGGCCGCGGTGACCACGATGTGCTCGACGGAGGGAGCGGGGAGAAGGAGGTTCTGGTCGTAGGCAGGGATGCTGAAATTGGCTACCTGATGAGAGGAGCTGGCTTGCCCTTGAGCTGCTGGGAGGTTTTTGCTGTGGGTATAATACTTGTCACTACTGCTCTGTCCTGAAACATCCCAGACAGACGGCTCCACTTTCAGTTTCTTGGCACTGCAGAAGGCACTCGAGGATACTGACGGAGGGGAGAACACCTGCAGCTGTGAGGCCATACCTGGAAAGGGAGAGGAGAACTCATTAGGGGCAGCAGGTTGCGATGGGCAAGATCCTCCACCCGCACAAAAACCAGAATGACAAGTGTTTTTCTGAGCACCGTATGGTGCCCACCACTGAGGAAGGGAACCTCTGGAACTGCTGCTCCTAAGTGCATCACTGAGCGAGGCTGTGCAGTGGGACCACTGCATTTGAGAGGCACACAGCCCCTAAGCCAGCCCTCTAAGGGCTAAAGGAATCCCAGGACACGACAGGAATCACAAAGTCAATTAGGCTGGAAAAGACCTCTGAGATCATCGAGTCCAACCTCGTAACCAAACACCACCCTGTCACCCAGACCAGAGCACTCAGTGCCACGTCCAGTTGCTCAAACACCTACAGGGACGGTGACTCCACCACCTCCCTGGGCAGCCCGTTCCAATGCGTAACCAGTGAAGAAAGTCCTCCTATTGTCCAACCTAAACCTCCCCTGGCGCAGCTCAACACTGTGCGCTCTTGTCCTGCCGTTCGTTACCCGGGAGAGGAGCCCGATCCCACCTGGCGACACCCTCCTTCCAGGGAGTTGCAGAGAGTGGTAAGGTCACTCCCGAGCCGCCTTTCCTCCAGGCTAAAAAAAACCCCCCAGCACTGCAGAAAACAATACTGAGGATCGGGAGGGCGCAGGAAGCGGGAAGACCCTGCGAAAATTACGATCCCGTCCCCAGGCCTGCTCCCCAGACACGGCAAAAACAGAGTCGGTGGGAAAGCCAACCCCAACAGGCCCAACCTCCCCCCGGGGCAGCGCCCGCCGCGCGGCCGGAACGCCGGGAGCGGAGCCGGCCGGGAGCTGAG
>VZTG01006033.1:385482-414245 GCA_013397845.1 Melanocharis versteri
CGTGTCGTTCTACGTGCGCGCCCAGGCCCCGCGGCAGCCGCAGCTGGCGCTGCTCGCCGTCAACTCCCTGCGCAAGGACTGCGCGCACCCCAGCCCGGCCGTGCGGGGGCTCGCCCTGCGCACCATGTGCGCGCTCAGGTGCGCCGGGGCCGGCCCGGGCCGGGGGCTGTCCCTGGCCGCCGCGCCCCGCTGACGGCCGGCTGCTCTCCCGCAGGATGCCCGGCATCCAGGAGTACCTGCAGCAGCCCCTCGTGAGCGGGCTGCGCGACAAGGCGTCCTACGTGCGCAGGGCGGCCGTGCTGGGCTGTGCCAAGATGGTGAAGCTGCAGGGGGACTGCGAAGTGGGTGAGTGGCCGGTGGCCGTGGGGCTGGGGATGGTGGCCGTGGGGCTGGGGACACGCCGGTGCTCTGTTCGTGATGCACGTTCAGGCTTTAGGGCTGCCGTGGGTTCACTGTGCTGCCCCTGTGTTGTCGTGGCTGCAGGGCAGAGAGAAAGAGTTAATTGATAATTAATGAAAGGCTGAGAGGATTGGGGTTGTTCGGCCTGGAGAAGAGAAGGCTCCAGGGAGACTTTGTTGTGGCCTTCCAGTACCTGAAGGGAGCCTGCAAGAGAGCTGGAGAGGGACTTTGGAGAATGGCGTGGAGTGACAGGACAAGGGGAAATGGCTTCAAACTGAAAGAGGGCAGGTTTAGGATACTGGGGAGAAATTCTTCCTTGTGAGGGTGGTGAGGCCCTGGCACAGGGTGCCCAGAGCAGCTGTGGCTGCCCCTGGATCCCTGGAAGTGCCCAATACCAGGTTGGAGGGGGCTTGGAGCAGCCTGAAACAGTGGAAGATGTCCCTGCCCATGGCAGGGGGTGGCCCTGGATGGGATTTAAGGTCCATTCCAACCCTTAACATTCTATGATTGAGTGATTCAATAATTTTGTTCCATCCCCAGTCTCTGATCAGCCAGGGGCCACTCTGACCCACACAGACCTTCAGGGAAAAGCTGTGCCAAGGGCAGGTGTTCCTGTAGAGCTTGAAGTTTTGTCGATCCCTTCTCCCAGTTCAAGGCACATCTTTTTTTGGTGATAAATACTCACATACAGTGATTAAACTGCGGTGTGCCAACAGAACTTGACGGCAGGAGCTCTGTGCTTTGCAGATGGTGCTCTGGTGAACGAGCTCTACAGTTTGCTTCGTGACCAGGATCCCATCGTGGTCGTGAACTGTCTGAGGGCCTTGGAAGAGATCTTGAAGAAGGAGGGAGGTGTTGTCATCAACAAACCCATTGCCCATCATCTCCTCAACAGGTTTGTTGTCTTTGGTGTTAAGATGGTGCTGGAAGCTTCTCCTTGTGTTTCCTATGCAGAGAGGCATTTTCTGGGGTGGACATAACCTTCTCTGACCTCTTGTCAGGCACCCAAAGATGGAGGTGGCCATCCTAAGATAAACTAAACCACTTTAGGCTAAGTTCTTCAGGGAAATCTGGGGTGCCCTGCTCTTCCAGGGAGGCTTTGCCTCAGCTGGTGGTTTTGTTTGCAGTTGTAGGTTAGTGTGATTAGACTTTTGGGATTTTTGTAGTGTTAATACACATGATATATCTGTGAGACAGGTATGTTCTAGTGTGTCTCTCCAGATCCATTCAGAGATATGTAACTGTGCTGCTTGGAGAAATCAGATTTTCTGCAGATAATTCTGCATGATGTAGGAAAAGAGGGGTATTGCTCTCCCCAGAGTTCTTGTCAGTGTTGCTGCCTGGTGTAAACACCAGCAAAAGTGCACATGGCTGACACTGAGTTAATAACTGGGCAGTTCTCTTGAGACAAACTGTGGCATCCACTTGGTTGGGAACAGAGGCTGTAAGGAAGTCGGAGGCTGAGGCCTCTGCTCTGCAGATGCTCCTGCAGTCCCTGACTGGTGCCCCCCGTGCTCCTGGCAGGATGCCTGACCTGGATCAGTGGGGGCAGAGCGAGGTGCTCGCCTTCCTGCTGCGCTACAGACCCCGCAGCGAGGACGAGCTCTTCGACATCCTCAACCTGCTCGACGGCTACCTCAAGAGCAGCAGCCCCAGCGTCGTGATGGCAGCCACCAAGCTGTTCCTGGTGCTGGCCAGGGAGTACCCAGATGTGCAGGCAGATGTGCTGGTGCGGGTGAAGGGCCCGCTGCTGTCTGCCTGCACCTCGGAGAGCAGGGAGCTCTGCTTCACCGCGCTCTGCCACGTGCGCCAGATCCTCAGGAGCCTGCCCGGCCACTTCAGCAGCCACTACAAAAAGTTCTTCTGCTCCTACTCGGAGCCCCACTACATCAAGTGCCAGAAGATGGAGGTGCTGTGTGAGCTGGTGAACGATGAAAACGTGCAGCAGGTGCTGGAGGAGCTGCAGGGTTACTGCACGGACGTGTCGGTGGAGCTGGCGCAGGGAGCGATCTTTGCCATCGGTGAGAGCTGTGCCGTGGCTCGGCCGCAGCCCTGGGCCTCTCGGGGGGCTGTTCTCTGCTGAAGGGTGTCTGGGCAAGCAGCAGATCACTGCTCTGTGCTGCAGCAGCACAGACACCAACCTCCCCAGGAGTGGTTTGTGTCAGAGTGTTTCTGAGCCACTCGTTGTTTCAGAAGTCCTGGCGTTGAGCTGCGTCAGGTTGTGCAGAAGGTCCTTGAATCTTGTGCTGTGAGGAGGTGCTCTAAAGAAAATGTGTCATTTCATCTTGTTAATGAGCCTTGTAGTGTTCAGTGAAGCTGTGCAGGGGCTGGGGGAGCTCTAATACCTGCTTGTTCTTTGAGCTGTGATGGGGGCAGAGTTAAGGTGATAGTTTTGTCTTTGTGAGCTTTAAAAACAGGTCAGTTATTACAGTATTCATAAGGAGCAAGCTGGGGATGACAAAACGTTTTTTTTTAATGTATTACATTTAAGGAAAGTTCAGAAATCTTCTGAGGCATGGCCTCAAAAAAAGGAGCATGTCCCTGGTGTGGAGAACAAGCTCATTTGGCCACACCTTCAGAAATGGTAGCCAGAAAGGAAAGGAGAGAGCCTGTTTCTTTAGAGAGAGTTTGTGATGAGTAGCTGGGCTCATGATGCCTGTTTCACTCTGATAAAAGGTTGACCTTTATTTCTTTTTGGAATCCTTGCAGCCAATATTGCCAGGACATACACAGAGCAGTGTGTGGGAATTCTGACAGAGCTTCTGGGGCTCCAGCAGGAACACATCACCTCAGGTAACCATTGCAGGCTGCTGCCTGCTTTATGCTCTCAGGAGATGCCCTTGCTGGGGCTCATGATCCCATACTCAACGCCCTCAAAGGCTTTCAGTTCAATTGGCACCTTCAGGTGGAAGTTTTCCAGGTGGGTTGAGGGGTATTAAGTGTGTTCCTTCTGCAGGAGCTGATCTCTGTGGGAAATAGCTGTGTTGGTTATAGCTGTGTTCATGGTTCTTTCTGGCTGCCACCTGCTGACTCAGGGGGTGAGGGGCTTAGCAGAGACATTTTACTGTCTGTTTAAGAGCTGAGATGATTAATAGATCTTTTAAATCTCTGTGATTTCTGTTCCTCACATAATAGTCTGATTCAGTTGTACCCAAGCTTCCTTTTTTCTCTTCTGCCCTCAGATCCACCTTCACATCACTGCTGTTCCTACTGTTCTCTTTTAACTGGTCTTGCTCTCACGTTTGAAAACCACACACTTGGACTCAGCTGTTGAATTCAATCTCAGGAGCTGTCGGTGTTTCTGAGTGGGCAGCAAAACCTTTAAAGTTTTGACCTAAAGTTCGCGAGCCTCATTTTGAATCGGGGTCAGCTTTAATTTGTCATTCTAACCTCATGTGTCTGAAGCATCATGAGTCAGAGGCTTTTTAAAGGCTGGCAGTGGCCAGAAGAGAGGCTGCTCTCCAGCAGCCAGAGGAACAAGCTGGAGTCTCAGTGCTTTATTTTAGACCTGGTGCAGCTTTCCTCTGACAAATTCAGTGTCGTGGAATTAGGAAGGAGAGTGCCCCAAATCACAGTCACAGGCAGGACACTGACCCTCCTGGCTGAGTTTGCAAAGCCCCTTGAGTGGGGGGGTTTGAATTTTTTTTTTTTTCCCCTACTGGTTTTTATAACTCTTGGGGGGAGCTGATAACTCCTTTTCCTCGCAGCTGTGGTCCGTGCTTTCCGGGACCTGGCCTGGCTGTGTCCCCAGTGCACAGATGCCGTGTGCCAGGCGCTGCCTGGCTGTGAGGACACCATCCAGGACAGCGAGGTGAGGGGCCAGTGCTTGGGGGCGGGGGGACAAGGACTGTTCAGCTTTCCTTTGCCTCGAGACTGGGGGCAGAAATCAGAAATGCTCAGGTGTGTTCTCTCAGCGTGCTTGTTTCGTGCCAGCGCACGGCACGCAGCAGCTGTTTGCTGGTGTTCCCGTGCTTCCTTCAGGGCAAACAGGCGCTGATCTGGCTGCTGGGCACTCATGGGGAGAAGATCCCGAACGCTCCCTATGTCTTGGAGGATTTTGTGGAGAGCGTGAAGTCGGAGACGTTCCCAGCAGTGAAGCTGGAGCTCCTGACGGCGCTGGTGCGGCTGTTCCTGGCCCGGCCCGCCGAGTGCCAGGACATGCTGGGCAGGCTGCTCTACTACTGCATCGGTGGGTTCCCTGTGTCCCCACGGGCTTTGGGGGACCTGCTCTGCCTGTGTCCCCAGGCTGTGCCAGCATCCTGCCTCTGAGGAGGCCATGCAGGCTGGCAGGGTGAGGGGGTTCCATGCCTTAGGCTGCTGCCTGGCCCCTGGCTGTCTGGTGAGTGTGGAATTACAGAGTCATGGAATCCCAGAATGGTTTGGGTGGCAAGGGACCTTAAAGATCATCCAGTCCCACCCCTGCCATGGGCAGGGACACCTTCCACTATCTCAGGTTGCTCCAAGCCCCATCCAACCTGGCCTTGGACACTGCCAGAGATCCAGGGGCAGCCACAGCTTCTCTGAGCAACCTCACCCCCCAGGGGACCTGTGCCAGGACTTCCCCAGCCTCACAGGGAACAATTCCTTCCCAATATCCCATCTATCCCTGCCTTCTGTTAGTTTAAAACCATTCCCCCTTGTCCTTTCGCTGTCTGCCTGTAAGCAGGCTTCCAGTGTATCCCTGAAAGTCTGTTTTTAATGATTAAGTGTTAGCAGTCTGGGGAAATCTGGCTGGCAGGATTCTCCATGAATTGCTTCTGTGTGGTTCCCAGAGGAGGAGCTGGACATGGCCGTGCGGGACCGTGGGCTGTTCTACTATCGCCTTCTGCAGTCGGGGGTGGAGGAGGTGAAGCGGGTCCTGTGCAGCCCCAAGTCTGACCCCTCCCTGGGGCTCCTGGGGGACCAGAGCAAGCAGCCTGTCAATGCCTGGGCTCTGGAGTTCAACACTCTGGCCACAGTTTATGGCAGAGAACGCTGGGAGCTCGTCACTGCTCACCAGCCTGTGGAACCCCCTTACTCCTGCTCTCCGTGTGCTGACTCCAGGAACAGAGACACAGGTAACCTGCCTCCCCTTCCTCTGGGATCCATTCTCCCCTTGCCAGTAGATCACAGAATCCCTGAATGGTTTGGGTTGGAAGGGGCCTTGAAATTCCTCTTGTTCCACCCCCTGCCATGGGCAGAGACACCTTCCACTGTCCCAGGCTGCTCCCAGCCCTGTCCAACCTGGCCTTGGGCACTTCCAGGGATCCAGGGGCAGCCACAGCTTCTCTGGGCAGCCGAGCTGTTCTCCCATGGGTTTGTTTGGAAGAAGGTCAGAGCGCTTTGGGAATGCTGCCTTGGTGTTCTGCTCACCTTGTGCAGTGTGTGGCTGGTCACTCAGTAGCCCAGGGAATGCTGCACTGGGATTCCAGCCTTCCTCTGCTCCATCAAATGAGCTTTGTGCAGTGGGAGCTGCATCTCACCTGTGTTTGTGCTTTCCTTCCAGAGTCGCTGGTTTCTGAAGGAAATAAGGAAGTCCTCGAGGTTCACCCTGATACTCTGATGGCTGAAGGGAGTAAAGAGCTCCTCCAGGCTCATCCTGATGCAGGCAGCCTGAGCTTGATTCCGGATGTTTCCCTGACTGCAGAACAGTTTGAGAAGACCTGGCTGAGCCTGGACACGAGCTGCCAGCTCTCTCTGCCCTGGTGTGGGCCTGCCCATGCAGACACCATCCAGACAGCCCTTCGTGTTGTGCACATCCAGACCATTGCCATGAGCAAAGCTGGAGCCCAGCCCTGGAAAGCTTATCTGAGTGCCCAGGATGACTCAGGCTGCCTCTTCCTCACAGAGCTCCTGCTTGAGGCAGCAGATTCAGAGCTGCAGGTTTCGGTGAAGCAAAGTGAAGCAAAGCCAGAGGCACTGCAATCCTTCATCTCAGCCTTGAGGACGGTCCTGGAGGCAGTGGCTGGACTGGAGTCTTGACTGGTCCCTGCTCCCAGCAGGATGCATGCTGAGGGCACAGGAAGAGTTGATTTCTCTGGCTTCTTTTGCCATACCCAGTGCTGGTTTGGTAGTTTTAAAGTGCAGAGTGTTGGCAGCCCCTCCCTGGGCCTGGAAAGCCCGGGTGGTGTGGGGGAAGCTGCAGCTGGGGCTGGGGAAGGGGGCAGGTGAAGGGTCTGCCTCCCCCTGCGCTGGGGAAAGGACAGGGTCACTCTGCTGTGAGTCACAGGGCTGGTGCCATCCGTGCTGGTTGTCATGAGGCACGAGAGTCACTGAGGGAACCAGAACTGAGCAGAATTCAGAGCTGTGTTTTGGAGAGGTTTTTTCCTGAGAATTATAAATAATTGAAAAAAAAGAAACAAAAACCAACACATCAGAGGCACCAGGACTCTGCCACTTACCTCACATTAAGAGGAACAGTGTGGTGAAGAGAGAATATTTCATTTTTGGCTCCTTTTACATTTGTTTTAATTTGCTGTCTGATTTCAGTAGTGGCTTCACTGAGGGGTGAACAGAGCTGTGCTGTGCCAGGGGAGAGTGGGCAGGGTACATCCTGCTCACTGAAACCAGCATGTTCCACTTCCAAGAGACAGGTGTGGGTTTTTAGTTGAGATGTGTTACCGAGGTGGGAATTGCTCTCTCTGAAGTTCCCCACACCTCCCTGTGCTGTTCCCAAGCTCCTTGATTGAGGGTGAGGTACACAGTGAGATTGGCCTGAGGGCTTTAGGGTACTCTGTGAGCAGCACAAGCCTCTTTTGACCCTATTCTGCCAGATTTCTTGTGATTTTTGATTTCTTTGAATGACTTGATTGTACCCTCAAATGGCAGTATGCCTTCGCTGAAACCCTGTCACTGTTGAACAGACTTCTGATTTTCCTAATAAAAATGTGAATCATTCTTGGCTGATTTCTGGAGTTTCTTGTTCCTTCAGCCCTCAGGGCTGTGGATGGGGTGATCTGATCACTGCTGTGGATCAGGCAGATCTGCAGCCCAGCTCCTGCCTCTGTGTCCAGCAGGGCTTTTCTTTCTCACCTTCCTTGGAGCAAAGGTTTAAGGAGCAATTGGGCAATAATTAATATCAGTCTCATATGCCAAATTACTGCGAGGGGTGAACCTGCAGGTGAACTCTAAGGCAGATCCTCAGTCAGCTGTAGCAGGGCTCCTGTTCAGTTTCCACGGCTGTGTTGTGTCCCTGTCCTCAGGGAGAGCTGCACTGAGCGTTGGCATGATGCAGTTTTCAGGAAAAAACAGTTGATAACTTGTTGGCAATCCATCGTTTCTCTGCTGTGGCTACACCAAGCCTGGGCTCTGTCTGGGAAGGGACTTGGAGCTTCTTTTATCCAGACCCCTCTCTTGAGGAATGAGCAGGCCAGCAGACTCCAATAACGTCTAAATATTTATTTCAGCTGATCTTAACAGAAATGACTGAATTTGAGACTAAACCATGCCCATAGCTGTGTGTAGCCCAGGAGCACGGCTTTGCTAAACAAAGTCCTGCTGGAGTCAGCACCAAACCTCCCTTCTGCTCCTCTGTCTCGGGATTTAATTCCTTAACTCAGGAGCTCAGCTTGCCCCTTGAGTGAGAATCAAGACAGTGACTGATGGGCCATAAAAAAGCAGTTTTACAGACCCCATTTGGTGTTTTCTCAGGGGGAGTGATGAAATCAGTCTAGGAGAGGGTTGCAGTGGGTGTCGGGTCATTCATCCTGCCCTCTGCATCCTTCTCTTCCTGCCAGTCCCTTTAAACCTGCCTGGGATTCTTTCTCTGGAACACATGCACAGGAGGGTTTGGTTTGTTTTCAGGAGGACTCGGACAATTGAGAGAAAGGACTGTGCTGCTTTCAGAGGAGAACTTGGGCTTTCCACTGGTGTGACTGGAGAAAAGCTGTTGTGCTTCTTGCAGACACTGCAAGCACAACCCGACACTAAGCAATGTGTAAAGGAGATTCTCTACCACTACAAGCAAAAATAGTAAAGTTTGTTGTTATCAATTGGGTTTTATTCTTGAGCTTCTCTTAAATTTAGCCATGAGAGTGGGCTTCACTCTTACTCAAGGCCTCCGGGTTAGTGCTTGGTGCTGCAGACTCAGCAGGTGAGTATTTGTTTTGAAACATTTCCATTAGTTATTCTAAAGGTCACTCTTCCTCTCAGGTGACTCCAAGGCTTATTTCTGCAAAATTAGCATTTGATATTTTAAACTAAGAGTGATTAGCAGCCCTTTGCCTTTTAGCTACTGAGTACAGGAATCCTGGAGCTGCTCTGTACCCCATCTGCAAGAAAACGTGGAAGGGGACCCGTTGAATGGCCCTAGTTACAGCCAGGGAGAGAATCAGGCTTGGTTCAATGAGTCTGCAAACTTTGTGCAACACATGAGGCGTTGGAAATACGGAAGATGTGATTCTCATATCTTTTGGGGGTTTTTTCGGTTGAGAATTGTTGTTTTTAGCTTAGTTTTGTTTCGCTTTCCCCACCTCTGCACGTAGAAAAGATGGACGGCCTTCCAGAGCTGTGCTCTCTGCCTCCTCTTCCCACCTGGGAATGGCCTTCCCTTTGCCTGTGGGGCTTTTCAGGTGTTACAGAGTGAGAGACGAGAATCAGGCTGGCATTGATTTGACTTCTATAGTCTGCTGGAGTCACATGTGATCCTCTCTTTTGGCAAAAGCCATGAAATGTGGGGAATGGTGGCTGGAAGGGTTGAAGCACATGGATGGTTTATCTCTGGAAGTCATGCAGTCCAGGGCAGTAACACCTGTTTGGGTGTCAGCACCTGCCTGCAGGACTACTTCAAAATATTTTACAGCTGATGTGGAAACCAGACTAAAACTTCCATCCCTGGAAGTGTCCGAGGCTGGGTTGGATGGGGCTTGGAGCAACCTGGGATAGTGGAAGGTGTCCCTGCCCATTGAGATGAGCTTTAAGGTCCCTTCCAACCCAAACCATTCTGGGATTCTATGTTAAAAGCATGAAGGGGAGCTGTGGATTTTCCATGCCGTTTTACGGACTCTTCCAGTCCCATTCCAGGTTTGAAGCCTCCCTGGTGAAGCACAGCCCCTTGGGACATGAATGCTTCACAGCTGCCCCCTGTGCCCACCCCTGGGTACCCCGGCAGTGACAGCTGGACACGGTGCTGAAGGCACTGGGGTCGTGGGGGGCTCGGACTGGTGTCCAGCACGTCCCCACCCTTGTCCTCAGTGCTGCCCACCCTGTGCCAAGCGGGGGTGGTTTGAGCAGAGGGTGCCAGGGCCCCGTGCCCTGTGTTCTGTTGTGCTCTTTGACCAGGATTATCTGCTGCGCACCAATTTCCTTTGGGGCTGTGATGAAGTCAGAAAACCACAGGCAGCGCTCCCCGGCGCTGCCTTCCGCTGCGGATCACTTGACATGTCCCTTCCCAGGAGGGCCAGGCCAGGCACGCTGTGGCACCATGGACCAACGGGGGATCCTGCTGCAGAACCTGGAAAGGGCCCAAGGCAAGAAGCTCAGCCGAGGAGAGTTTGCAGAGGAGTTTTTGGTGAGTTCACTCAAGGCTTGGCTCGGTGTTTCAGCTCGTTTCGGAGGGAATCGCTCGGTCGCTTCTCAAACCTGTGACAGTGAGATTTTCTAGATTTATAGCAGACACCCAGGAGTTAACTGGGCTAAGAGAAATGTGAAGACATGAGAGGGGTTTAACAGTGTGCATTTGAACTGTTTGCTTTTTAACTATTTACCCGAGTGCTTCCTGTTTTCTGCTTGGTGAATGCACTTGTTGGGACATGGTTTCACTTTGCCTGGTGACAGAACTGGGGGGACAGGGAGGAATGTGGAGCCTCTGGCCCTGGTGACACAACTGAGGACACAGGGAGGAATATGGAGCCTCTGCCCCTTCTCCCCATTGCAATCTGTTAGACCTGTGGCACGCGAGTTCCTAGTCCTAGCCAGGGGTCTCCAGTTTCTCCTTGTTTCTATAGAGCACAGGTCGCCCAAGGCAGCTGTGGTTGCCCCATCCCTGGAAGTGTCCAAGGTCAGGGTGGACAGGGCTTGGAGCAACCCGGGATAGCAGCAGGTGTCCCTTCCCATGGCAGGGGGTGGAATGAGATGAGCTTTAAGGTCCCTTCCCACCCAAACCGTTCTGAGATCTGGGATCTATGTGCTCTACATCCAGCAGTGCTCCTGGCCCCTCCTGGGCACTACTTTCTTGTTCCCTCAAGGCAAAAGCTGCACAAAATGCCGACGGCTCCAACCACCCCCTGTGTTCTGCTTTGCCCTGAATTTGTGAGCTCTCTGATATATTTTTCGGTTTGGGTGCCAGGGGTGAGGCTCAGCTGCCAACGCACCATCTCATGGCTAAAGCTGGGGGCTGGAGGTGCCTCTTGCTGTATCAGCTGGGGGCAGGTGGCTCTGACAGGCTGTCTGGGATGCTCTGAGAGGCAGTGACATTGCCCAGCTTTCACAGACATCAGAAAGGGTAAAACTGGTACCTCTGGGAGATGCGAGACGTGTCAAACCCTGCACTGACCCTGGCAGCGGGCTCCAAGTTACTGAGGGGTCCCCACAAGCTCCAGCCCTGCTCTGTTGTACCAGCAAAATCTGGCACTTCAAAGGCTCGGGGAAAGCTGAGTGCTTGGTTTCCAGGTGTCTGGGGTGGAGGGAAGTGATTAATCTGAGCCTGCAATGACAGTCTCTTGTTCCATGGAACAAAGCGCTGTCACAGCCGGCTGAGTTTCCCCTCTCTCTGCAGGGGTGTCTGTGCGTGTGAGGCAGTGGGCTCTGAGCCCTGGTGCTCAGGCTGGCTCCAGCAGCCTAACGCATTCATTTCTGATCAAAATGGCAGGTGGAAATGGTCAAGGCTGCATTTCTTCTCGTATGGGATAAGATCTTCTCAGAGTGACCTGATTCGCGGCCCCTTTTGTGAGGCAGTGGCCTCCACAGGCCGTTGTGTTGGCTTGTGCTTCCAAACATGATAGAAATATTCAGTGCCGTTCCTCCTGCCCTCTCCTTGTGGAACCAAGCATTTGTCCGTACAAATTGCGGTGATTTTACCGTAAATTAGGGGGATTTTACTGTAAATTATGGGGATTTTGTTAGAGTCCCCTTTTTCCGTCTGTGCACTCTCACTGCCCAGGCTCCCCAGGGAATGGTCACGGCCCCAAGGCTGCCAGAGCTCCAGGAGCGTTTGGACAACACTCTCAGGCACAGGGTGGGATTTTGGGATGTCTGTGCAAGGCCAGGAGCTGGACTCAATGATTCTCGTGGGTGCCTTCCAGCCCAGAATATTTCATGATTTTGTGATTCCCAGTTGTTTTCTCATACCTAGGCATTTCCCAAGCAGTTTCGTGTCAGATTATTCAGGGACAGAAAAGTCAGATGATTCAAGGCCTCGGCTTTGGGAAGCCTGGCTTTAGTATGGAGTGATGCCCCTTCCATGAAAGTTTTCCCTGGAAGCTGGGGGTGCACTGGAAGGAGGCAGGGGAGGATAATACCAACACCAGAATTGCTCAGAAATTTTCAGGGATGTGGAGGCTACAAAACCCACCCTGCTCCCACAATTTCTATCCCACTGTGCCTGCCCCACGTTCTTAATTAATAGAGACTGGATATATGGACTGTCCTGAGCCTCCTGTACCTCCTCCCTGACTCATTCCATCAGATCTCTGAAATTTAACTCCTATTGTGGCTGAATTTAGTGTTTTAAAACCGCAGTTTAGTATTAAAAACCAACAAGATGGACACAAAAATACGGAAGAAAAAATACAGTGAGGATGGTGCTTCTGAATTTGATGGTAACAAACAGTGTGTGTTATTTAGGAGCTGGTGGCAGTGAAATGAAATCCTATGCTTTGCCAGGAGAAAGATGCTGTAACTCTCTGTGAGCGCTGCAGCTTTATCCTGAAAATGAACGAGAGGAGAGATTTGCAGCCCTGAGGGTCTGTCCCAGGACTCCTCCTCCCTTCTCTTTCATCAGTCCATGGAGCCACTCTGCTCCAGTTGCTTGCGCTCCCTTAGTGGCTCGAGCATCGCTGCTTCCAGCTACAGACAGGAGCACCTCCACCAAAGTGAGAAAAATCAATAGGTTTACCTGTCTTTTCTGGTACCATTTGTTGAAGGTGCTTTGACACTGTCACTCCTCTGATCTGGGTGCCATTTGTGCTCAAAGTGGCTCCCCTGGGCCTCGCTCACTCGTGAGGGCAGCGCTTTGTGTCACTTCACAAGCCGACGTGTGGGCACTGCCTCAGCACACACTTTCCATTCTTCAGAAGCCTGTGCTGGGGCTCTCAGGTGGTTCTGTCTCTATTCTTGCTCTGAGAAAAGCCACTCAGGAAAGAATTAATGGTGCCGACCTTGCTTTGTGGTAGCAAACGTGACCCCTCAAGACCTTCATGTGCTCTCTAGTAGTGCGCTGGCTGTAGCACGTCTGCTGTAATTTGTTCCACTCTTTATCACAGAAGCTGAAGAGACAGTCAACAAAGTACAGGTCGGATAAAATCTACCCTACAGCAGCATCTGAGCGGCCAGAGAATGTCAAGAAGAACAGATACAAGGACATCTTACCTTGTAGGTTGGAAATGGCACGTGTTCCTACTCAGCCTTTTGTTTTTCTTGCTTTTCTTGTTCTCATCCTCTGGTGCCCGCCTGCACGGGTGTTGTACGTGAGCATCTCACTGCTGTCTGTTGGCTTTGAGTCCTGCTGTTCACATTTAGGGCTTTGGCTCTGCAGTGCCTGCCCTGGGGCACTTAGGCACATATCAACACTCCCAGGCACAGGGTGGGATTTTGGGGATGTCCTGTGCAGGGACAGGAGCTGGACTCGATGATCCTTGTGGGTCCTTTCCAACTCAGGATATTCTGTGATGTTTCCTACAGACAGAAGAACTTCTGTTCACCAGGAAGCACACCCCCCAGTGATTATCCTTGCAAGCTTTCTGGTTAGCACTGCAACCACTTGCATCCAAAGGCCTTTGGACAACGGTGTCTCCACGATGTACAAAGCAGACAGCAGGCAAACCCTGCTGTGGCTGGTCCTGCCTTGGTGCAGTGGTCTCCAAAGGATACTCTGTCCCAGGATCAGAGCAGACTGTCTCTCCCATCCATTCCCACTTGGGAAAGAAAGTAAATCACAGAATCATTAGGGTTGGAAAAGACCTCCAAGATCGAGCCCAGCTTTCAAACCTTTGTATCTAACCCCACAGAGCAGGTCTGAGCCTGGAGTGTGTTTAGGTGGTTTTGGGCTTGGCTTGCTGCATGGTCAGAGGGGATCAGCCTTGCACTGGGGTAGTGGCAGCTCCTGCAGCTCTCCCCTAAAGCCTCCCCCAACTCTCCAAAAGGATTTTGTCCATCCCCCATGTGTGTAGGCAGTGGCACTTCTGAGCAGGGCTGTGGGAGGTGTGGGAGGTGTGGGAGGGACACCAGCTGCTCGCACAGCCACCCACCCGCCCTGCATGAGCTCTCAGACCTGAGTGCTCCCCCAAAGCCCCTTCTGCTGCCCTCCAAGGACTCAGTGACCATGAAGGACAGACGCTGATGGCTTCTCCTGCTTTTGCAGTTGACCACAGCAGAGTGGAGCTGTCCCTGATTACATCGGACACAGATTCTCATTACATCAACGCCAACTTCATCAAGGTACGGCCTCTTCCGTGGCGTTTTGTCCTGCAAAGGTGCCGGTGGTGCCACCTCAGTGGGTTGTGCCAGGAGGAGCAGGCTGGGGGCTCTGGTGAACCAGAGGGCTCTGCAGTAATTTCTGGGCTGTGCTCAAGGGTAAATGATGTCAGAAGACCAGTGAGCCCTCCAGAAACCCCCTGTGCAGCACAGAGGCACCGGGCTACCGGGCAAGGGACGCACTCGTGCCGGGGCTGGAACAGTTTGTGGTTCACAGCCCCAACCAACTTCCTTGTCACCATTGCTGCCTTTGGTGGGTGACAGTGGTGCAAAAGTGCCTGTGGCCAGAGTCACCTGGGCTGAAACCAGCGCAGAGGCAGGAAGCCTTGCACTGCTGCAGGGCTGGGACCCACTGCTGGGGCGAGCAGTGGGGCAGGTCAGGGTAGGACAGTGCTCCATCAGCAGCTCCACATGTTTTGGGACTGTCCTGGCCTACAACCCTTCTCTGACTGACAGATAGATAGATAGATAGATAGATGATTGATAGGCAGATAGATGGTTCCCTTCATTTTCCATGACAGTGACCAGTGACCCAGGGCTCTGTGTGACCTGCCTGCAGAGGAACAGACCTTCCCAACAGGATCATGGCTCATTCTTTGGCCATCAGCAACAGAGCTGTGGCCACATCACCTCCACGCTCCCAGAGGCACTGTTAAGAGCTGGTGCTGGTCTCTGGGAGCAGATCCCAGCTCAACCCCAGCTCCCCAGCTTGGCCCTGCCTTTGGTTTGCACACCACTGCTTGAGTTAATGTACGTGCCCAAAATTCGACTCTATGGAAGTCCTTCCAAATCCTTAACGGGCTTGCTGATAGAAATAAATTCAGAGAGAGGAATGGCTTTATTTCTGCCAGTGAGCTATGCACAGATGTGTCCATGTCTGGTTTGAATGTTCCAGGGTGTCTACGGGCCAAGAGCGTACATTGCAACCCAGGGTCCTCTCCCCACTACTGTCATTGACTTTTGGAGGATGATTTGGGAGTACGAAGTCCTGGTAAGGTGCAGATTTATATTTAAATAGAAAGTTTATATTTTTGTTTGTTTGTTTTTGTTTTTGTTTTTTTTTAAGAAAAGTTGTCCTTACAGCCAGAAGTCCTTTTTGAGCCAGTGGGAGTGTCAGGGTTTTACTCCAGATGTTGGTGGCAGTCCTTTGGGCTGTGCCTGGGCCTTTTGCCTTTGGGCTGTGGCTGGGGAGGTCCTTGTGCCAGGCTGTGGGTGATGTCCCAATGTGACTCTTCTAGCAGCTGGGGCTTGGGGTGAGGCAGCCCACAGAGTTTCCTTGTCACTGATAAGTACCCACGAGAGATGAGTTTAATTTCGCTGCCTGGATAAGAAACTCATGTTCAGACTTTTCTAATGAACCTTCTTCCTGCAGGTCGTGGTCATGGCTTGTATGGAGTTTGAAATGGGGAAGGTGAGTAGTGTGTCACAGATGGCCTATGAGTGCCAGGGCAGGGTGAGAGATGCAGATTTTTATTAAACCCCACTAGTGACAGTGATTTTCTGTTTGATATGACCTGTTGTTTGGGTATCCAGCTGCAAATGGTCCCGTGGGAGATACCCCTGCCCATGGCAGGGGCTGAAATGAGATGATCTTTAAGGTCCCTTCCAAGCCAAACCAGAATTTCCATTCCATGAAATTCTTCAGCCATTTCCAGTAGCACAGAGAATCCCTCTGGAAAGGGAAAACCAGCAGTGGCAGCTCCAAGGAAGGGGAGGCCGGAGCTGGACAGCAGCAAGAGCTGAGACTCTTCCCAGCGTGAATTTTGTCCTGAAAAGTGAAAGAGGAGACAGCACAGCTGGGCTGTGGGGAATAACCAAACACACCCTGCTTGTCCCAACAGAAGAAGTGTGAGCGGTACTGGGCGGAGGTGGACGGCTCCCCCCTGCACTGTGGCCCTTTCTCCATCACCTGTGTGAGTGCAGCCACCCCAGCACCCTGTCCCACCCCGGGGCACCCACGGAAAATGTGACTCTGACCTCTTCTTCTGCAGGAGGCTGAGGAGAAGAGGAATGAGTATGTGATTAGGACTTTAAAGGTGACCCTGAACAAGGTAAGGAGGAAAGGTCACGGCAGAAAATGCACCTGGGCTGGCTTTGTTATATAAATAATATATTAAAATATGGTACGTTTTGTGCAGAAAATTTTACACTGCTCAGGCTGCTGAATTAGTTTTGACAGCAGTTGAGGGAACAAAGAAAGTAAAAAATTCATTAACTCAGACCTCAGTTTCTGAAGCTGTTTGTCAGTCATGGCAAATCAGGCTCTGGGTAAGTGAGGCCGAGAATGTCATAAAACAGCTCCTGCAGCAAAACCAGCTGCAAACTGCTGCTCTGCCCTTTGCCTGCTGATGCAGATGGGAGCTGGGGATGGAGCAGAAATCCAGCCTCCCTTGCCATGCTGACATCCCAGACCCTGCCACTGCTCTTCTCCTGCAGGCAACCCGCACCATCTACCACTTCCACTACAGAAACTGGCCGGACCACCACGTCCCCTCATCCATCGAGCCCATCCTGGAGCTCGTCAGGGACATTCGCTGCTACCAGCCCGATGACAGGGTCCCTGTCTGCATCCACTGCAGGTGGGTGACCTGGCTGCCAGCAGGGAAGGGCTGCTGGCCCCAGACCCCCCTGCTCCCACCTCCCGAGGAGTCACAGGGCAGGGAAGCTGGCCAAGCCCACAGCCAAGCTCCTCTTGTAGGGAGCAAAGGGCTCCTCTGAGGACAGGGAAGGAGGCGGCAGCAGGCCAGCAATAGAATCACAGAATCATGGAATTGTCCAGGTTGGAAAAGTCCTTTAAGATGGTTGAGTCCAACCATTCGCCCAGCACTGCCAAGGCCACCACTAAACCTGTAGTAAAAGTAAATGCATCACAGCACAGCCTGGAAGGTCACAGTGAGCTCGTTTTGCCAGAAACTTTTATCTAAAGAATTGGGAAGAGCATCCTGCGATGGGACTCGTGCCTCAGTTTTGCCACAGGATTTGCAAGTGCCACGTGTGCAAGTCTTTTCAATGGTGACTTCACCACTGCCCTGGGCAGCCTGTGCCGGTGCTTGACAATGCTTTTGGTGTAGAAATTTTCCCTAATATCCAATCTAAACCTCCCCTGGGGCAACCTGAGGCCATTTCCTCTTGTCCTGTCCCTTGTTAGTTGGGAGAAGAGACCAACACCCAGCTGGCTACACCCTCCTGTCAGGGAGCTGGAGAGAGTGAGGCAGTCTGGGTCAGAGGCCACCACCCTGGGCATGTCCGTGTGTGACCCTCCTGTCAGGTAACTGGAGAGAGTGAGGCAGTCTGGGTCAGAGACCACCACCCTGGGCATGTCCGTGTGTGGCTGGTCACCACAGGAGGGCTGAGAGCTGCTCTCAGGGGATGAGCTGTGCCTCCCAGCCCCGTGCAGCAGAGCCCTGCGTGGGCCGAAGCCGCAGCATCCTGCGGGTCTGCAGGATGTGTGTGGGACGGGAGGGTCACGGCTGGCTGTGGGTCTCCTCCAAACACCCCTGTCAGAAAGCACAGCGTGCCCACCCCGTGCCCCACGGCTGTCATTGCAGTGCTGGCTGCGGCAGAACCGGCGTCATCTGCGCCATCGACTACACGCAGAAGCTGCTGGAGGACGGGGTGAGTGCCAGCCCCTCGCTGCGCCCGATGGCACCTGCACCCCCCTGCCCCTCCCCAGCCTTCCCTCTCCCTTTCACCCCCTCTGACTGCACCCAGCTGGGTTTCAGGTGCATGGGACCTCCCCACGGCCTGACTGGAGAATGGAAGCGGCCAAAGTGCCGATTCCCCATTCCCAGCTTGTGCCACTCCTCTCTTCAGGCACTGACAGCATCACACCAGTGGGGCAGAATTCCCCCTCCACTGCTCCTCTGGCCGGGCCTGCAGCTCTCAGCACATGGCCCTGTGCTGACCTTCACTCTTCAGTACATCTTTACTATCCACGTTTGTCTGTCTGCACCCACACCTCAGATACTTAGTGCTCCCAAGCCAACACCTTGCTTTACTCCGACTTCCCAATAATGATGTACAGGCAGTAATCCCCGGCCTCAGGGCAGGTGCTGGGACTCAGAGCAGGGCCTGCTGTCTTCCGTTCTACAGCTCCCTGAACACATCCAGCTGGGAAATCAGTGTCACGTCCTTCGTGCTGCCCACAGCTGCTATAAAAAGGGTATTTTCTGTGGCGTGTGAGACGGAAGGGAGGAGGATGGTTTGTCATAAATAAAATAGCACTTGAAGCAGGCCCTTTGTTAAAAATTCTTGCAGTAGCAGGCCTGGATTTCAGACAGTGCTCTGAACTGCATCATGACTTGGAAGCTTCGTGGAATTAGACCCGTCTGTCATTTTTATCAGAGAAATCATAGAAATCATGGAAAGATTTGGATTGGAAGGATCTTAAAGATCCTCTCTTTCCAGCCCCCTGCCATGGGCAGGGACACCTTCCACTATCCCAGGTTGCTCCCAGCTCCATCCAGCCTGGCCTTGGACACTGCCAGGGATCCAGGGGCAGCCACAGCTGCTCTGGGCAGCATGTGCCAGGGCCTCCCCACCCTCACAGGGAAGAATTACGTCCCAATATCTGGTTTAAATCTCTCCTCTTTTAGTTTAAAACCATTTTGTGTTTTCTCTTTCTCGCCAGATTGTTCCAGTGAACTTCAGTGTTTTCAATCTGATCCAGGAAATGCGCACACAGAGACCTTGCATAGTGCAGACCAAGGTATGTTTGGGGGATGTCACCAGCTGGTCCATGCTGGGACCTCACCTTTTCCCAGGAGGGTTCACAGCAGGGAAACCCAGAGCAGTGGTGCTGGTGGGAGCTGGGGTGTGGAGATGTTGTGCAAAGTCCTTTTCCCGAACAGAACAACGATTTTGCAGAAATTAATTCGGTAGCTGAGCGTTTCCGTGTGGACAGCTGGGCCAGTGCTCGCAGTGTGATTTATCGAACGCTTACGCTGTGAAACCAGGGACTCTCCAGGCAATAAAGTGGGAACTTTTCTCAGCTGCAACAGACTGAAGAGGAAGCTCGATGCAGAACAGCATTGTTCGCACACCCAAAACCCCCCCAAATGGTTCAGTGTGAACCCTGTGAGAGTTGTGGCTTCTGCCTCTTCTCAGAACTCACACCCTGCCAATGGACAGGAAAGGCAGCTTCTCTCGGGGGTGATGCTTGCTTGGGAAGAAGTGGCCGTTTACAGGTCCCACCGGTGCTGGCTGTCACATTTTTGTCTGTCTGGAATGCAGGAGCAGTATGAGCTGGTTTACGATGCGGTGATTGAGCTCTTCAAAAGGCAGATTCGAGCACTCGATGCCCAGAAAGATTCTGCTGCTTCACAGGTAAAAGTGCCAGGACAAACACCCTGCCTCTTGCAGCCTGGGCACTGCAGATCTAACCTCAATTTCTGCTGCAGACCTGGGATGAATTCCCATATTTTTGGCTCCCCTTGATACCCAAATTATGTCTCTTTTGACGTTAACCCATGAGAATCCAGCTCTTCCCCTGAATGTGCAATGCTTATCACAAACAAGACCCAGATTTTCTTCGGTCTTAAAACCATTTTCTATATATTTTTATGATTGTTTAATGCCATGAGAGAATAGAAAAGCATGAACTTTCTACAGGAGTGACTGATTTCCATGGGGATGTGCCAGTGAAACTTGTCTTCACGGAGTGCTTGCAAGCAGCTGAGGGATTTTCAGACCAGGCTGGGAAGGTCCAGGTTGGGAAGCTTGGGATCACAAGGCAGTGAGGCTGAAAGTGTTACCTCATGTGTGCTAGGGAGGGAATCAGCACTGCAGCCTGTCTGTGGGAGGGCATAGGGGAAAATATCTTGTGAAAAAACATGGCAAAGTCTCAAAAATACGTTACACCTCTGAGGAAAATTAATGTGGTCTTGGTGTGAAGTTTCATATTAACAGGAATAGCCAAAACATCTCTGGTTGAGGTTTTCTTTGCTCTTGCTGTTCTGTGACTGCTGATGTGAGCCTCACTGGATCAAATCCAGAAAGTAAATGCATCACAGCACAGCCTGGAAGGTCACAGTGAGCTCGTTTTGCCAGAAACTTTTATCTAAAGAATTGGGAAGAGCATCCTGCGATGGGACTCGTGCCTCAGTTTTGCCACAGGATTTGCAGGATATTCCAAGCCAGAGCTGAGTGAGAAAAGATCTGGAAAAAGCCTTTTTGGACTGGTTAAGGACAGTCTGTGAGCAAAGGTCACACAGGGCTGGGTCGACACAAAATGCAGAGGACGTTTCAAGTCAGGATGTGGTTTTGTAGCTCTTGCCCAAACCTCTCGCCCCCATAAACCTCCCTGTCCTCTGAGGACACTGTGCAGAGCACGGGGATGGCCATGAGCTGGTGTCAGGAACAAAACCAGCACCCAGCTTGCCCAGTGTGGGCTCCTGAAGGCAGAGTGTCTGCACAGGCTGCCTGCCAGCTGTTTGGCACATCTGGATGGTTGTAGGGCTCGCTGTACTCTCATTTCAGAAAGGTGCTGCCAGGAGCTGCTCTTCAGGAAGTTCTGTCTCCAGTTTTCAGCTCCACCTTGGTGTTTTCAAGTTGGTGCTGGTCATTTCCCAAGCGCTTTAGTAACTAGAAGTATTTGGCAAAAATTCCAGCTCCTGAAGCAGCACGTTGGTGTTCTTTGCATTCTGCCTCCTCACTCTTGTTTGCAAACATTTCCTTTTCCTAGGAAGGAGCAGGGCATCCTGCAGCCAAGCCGGTCCTGACTCCAGTGGAAGACATTTATGGCCTGAGTTTACTCACCTGGTAAGGCCTCAGCACAAGCTTCTCTGGCTGGTATTTGCAGTCACCCATACGATTTCAGAGACATGAACTTTTTGATGTGTGCTTTGGAACACTTTAGTTCTCGGGATCTGCTGCCTCCCCTGAGTCCCACTTTGACCCTCATGTTTGTTCCTAACATAATTCATTGAATCATAAAGATTGGAAAAGTCTTCTAAGACCACCAAGCACAGCCATTAACCCAGCACTGCCAGGTCCAACACTAAGCCATGTCCCCAAGTGCCACATCTACACGTTTTTTGAACACTTCCACGGATGGTGTTTCCTCCACCTCCCTGGGCAGCCTGTTGCAAGGCCTGATCACCCCCTCAGTGATGAAATTTTTCCTAATTTCCTAATAATTCCTGCCCTTCTCACTGATGTGACTCAGCCTCTTCCCATGTGCCGTTATCTGTCCCCTTCTTCTGCCATGGGCTTTGTTTTACGCAGTGTTTCACATATGAACTGAAAACAGTATAAAACAGTATAAAAAAGCCTCATGCACATGGAGACACCAAGGCCTGGGTCACCCCAGCTCTGTGCCTGGCACAGAATGCCCTCACACTGGTCCCATCTTCCATCTGCACATTCCAGTCCAGTGCCCCTTGCTGCAGGAATAGCAATCCTGAGGATCCAACTTCCCAATACCAGCAGCTCCCAGGGGTGGTGGGGTCTCTCCGTGGGCACGTTTGGGATTGCAGTGTCTGCTTTCTGTAAATAGTTCTGCTTTCTGGTTCAGTTTGCTGGCACAAAGGGGCCTCTTCCGATCACCATTTAACGGTGTTGAAATGGAGCACAGTCCTTCCCTGTGCTCCTTGCTTGAGGCTGGGCTGGGCTCTGCATTCCTGAGGGAATTGCCCCTGGGAGCAGCGCTGTGGCTCTGGGAGCGGGCTAACATTTTCTGAGCCCTCGGCGGCTCAGAATAAAATAAATAAAATAAATAAAATAAATAAAATAAATAAAATAAATAAAATAAATAAAATAAATAAAATAAATAAAATAAAACACCCTATTGTGTTTTACTGCAGCTCAGAGCGCGAGGAGCAGGCTCCACACCAACATCTCCCTCCGCAGCAGGACGGGCACCAACATCTCCCTGCGGTGGCCCAGAGTGAAGCGTCCCTGCCCTGGCTGGGCGCCCCGGGAGCGCAGCACAGCTCTGCCCGGGGCGTGCTCCCCATCAGACAGGCCATCTCCTCCGGTGCTCTGAACTTCAGCAGCTGCAGGCAGGCGGCTGCCGGCGAGCCCTGGGGTGCTGGGGATGCCCCTCGGAAACGCCGCAGCTGGGAGCTGGAGCTGGACCCAAAGGCAGCAGGCGCGAGGGGGTCTGGAGCCAGAGCCCCTCTGGCATGGACTGTATCGACCCCTCCAGAGCTGGGGCAGCGGGGAGAAGACTGGGAGTGGGATGCAGGGGATGCCAAGCCTGTTTGGAGCCCACAGTGGGCAAAGGCCAGTCAATCGAGCTTCCAGGATGGATTTTCCCCTGCGGACATGAACCCCTCCAGACGAGCAGCAGACACCCCCCCAGGCCACAGGACCCAGGGGCAATGCCCTCACACTCACCTGTGCTCAGCAGAAGACCCCTACTTCTCATCCCTCTCTCCAGATGACCCCGTGTCCCCCGTGTTTCCCTTTCTGGAGGGACAGGATGAGCTCCTCCCTTCCTGCTCTGCCAGTGCCCCACTACAGCCCACCACAGCCAGCTCCCCATCGTGCCACCACGCTTCCCTGGACCAGGAGAGGATCTTCCCCTCGGGTGAGTGCTACTGGCACAACAGGACACGCGGGATCAGGTCACTCTGGAGTGGGGTGTGCTGGAGGGAGTGGTCAGTGTGGTCATCTGGTGTCCAGGCAGGGCTGTAGCTGCTCCTCAGGACTGGGCTCTCTTGGGAGCTGAGGGAGCAACTGGTTTAATCCTCACGCTCTTTTCATCCTGCCTTGTTTTTTTCCCACAAACATTTTTAGAGCAGCGTAATTTTGGTGTTTGTGTTACACAGCTGCTCTGAACCACTGTGTCACCTCAGGACAGCTCTCACAGCGGGGCAGGGATGGTGCTGACCAATTCTTACACCAAAGTGCTCCAAAAAGCATTCAGAAAGCTCCCAGAAGTGGTTTGCTCTGAGGATACAGTTTTCAGGTCAAACCCCACTCTTTGCTACAGAATGTCATGCAGGGGACACTGAAATGTCACTGAGATTGAGAGATCCAGGATTTCAGGTGCCCTGAGCAACCTGACCTACTGTGTGACATCCCTGCCCATGGTGGGGGTGCTGGATCTAAATGGTTTTTAAGGTCCCTTCCAACCCAACCCATTCTATGATTCCATGATTCAACACAAGTGTTATGCCCAGATCTGTAGCCTTAAATCCATCACCTGTCATATGAGGAAGGTGGAATTATTCTTTGATTTGGTTAGTCCCGGTCCAGTCGGACATTTCCTGTTGTCCACAGCTTTGGCACTTGCTCCACTTCGTCCTGCCCAGGCCACTCAGCATTCAATGTGACAAAGACATGCTCGTTATCCCAGTGCTCTTGGGAAGTTCTGGGAGTTGCAGCTGAAGCCAAGCAGCAGCAGAACCACCAGCCATGTGCCTGGCTCTGTGCTGGGTTATGCTCATTTTCCTTGTGCAATTGGTGCTGACAGCTATTTGGATGTTCAATCACAGTTTAGAGGCGTTTAACCTTAATCTCTGGTGCGTGGCCGGGCAGGAGCAGCCCCCTCCCCTCCCCAGGTCTGTGGTCCCCCTCGTGTCCTGCCATGCCAGTGACCTGCCCGTGTCTCTCCTGTCAGCCCCCGTGCCACAGCCGGATGATGATGCTCCTCCACCCCTGCCTCAGCGCACCCCCGAGTCCTTCATTGTGGCCAGTGAGGCAGGTAAGTGATGAACAACATTAAATGTGGGTCTGAGCAGCACTGAGGGCTCACCCAGCATTGGGGCGGTTCCGTAGCCTCCAGCAGTGCCTGTGCTGCAGCTGCCTGGGATGAGAAATTATCTCACTGGTGTTCCGTTGCTTCTAGGACCATTTCCTCAGGCCACTTCGGATTTCCAGCTTCCAGACAGAAATCCAAATATCGGAACCTCCTGGGAGTGGAATGGTGAGTCTCACTCAGAGGAGTTTCATGACCCAGTGAGACTGAGACCATGTAAGGTAAGTCAGTGGTTTTTTACTTCTTTTCCAGCACTATTACTATGCCAATCTCCTTACCACGTTTCCTTCTGTGAGAAAGACTTTAGTTTTGGCACTTTGTACTTGCCATAAATTATTTCATAGAATCACAGAATCATGGAATGGTTTGGGTTGGAAGGGACTCTTAAAATAATCGCATTTGACAGCCCTGCCATGGGCAGGGACACCTTCCACTATCCCAGGTTGCTCCAAGCCCCGTCCAACCTGGCTCTGAACACTTCCAGGGATTTCAGGGCTCAGGATTGGAAAGAAGATGTGGCCTCAGTCTGGCCCCTTCTCATCAACATTTACTTTACTCCAAACATAATTTTTCGGGATTCTAAGACCAGTACAGGGTAATAAACATATTGCCCCTCATTTAGAGAAGGATAATGAAGATAGGACATTAGTTCTGCTGAGCTTCACACAGCCCCGTGGAACCAGCAGGAGATGAACAAAATTTAGGCATCTCTTGATCATCCCATAGCTGAGTGACAGCTCTGTGAAGTGGAAGAATAAGGCACAAGTCTGTCTTCCTTTACACAAGTGTGGAGG
Source organism: Melanocharis versteri (assembly GCA_013397845.1). Classification (NCBI taxonomy): domain Eukaryota; kingdom Metazoa; phylum Chordata; class Aves; order Passeriformes; family Melanocharitidae; genus Melanocharis; species Melanocharis versteri. Next base: position 409,987 of record VZTG01006033.1, read on the forward strand.
TGTGTGTGGGAGGGTGTTTCCACATCACATCCTTTCCTCATCTTCTCTGGCTTCCTTGTGTGCAAGAAACAACATTTGGATGTGGGAATTTTAAATACCTGCCTTGTTTTTTGTTTCCAGAGTGTGAAGCTTTGGAGCCCACGAACAGGTATAAGTTTAACGCTGGGATAATCTTTGGAATTAAGACCTGCTTTTTTTCTGAAAGTGCTTTATTTAGTAAACGTGTTTAGGATCTGTGCTCAGTGCAACGGAAATTGTTGCTAAATAGTTCTGCAACTAAATAGTTCTAGCCAGAACTAGACAGTTCTGCAACCAAATGAACTGGTAGTTTTATATTTCCCAATCAGCTCCTGCCTCATCCTGCACATGAGGATGTTCCTTGCAACGTCCTCTTTGTCTGCATGTTGTGTGTTTCCTTTGAGACAACTGAGATGAGCTGGTTGGTTTATATATATATATATGTATATATTATTTTAAAGCTAGGTAACCAACTCTTTTATCTTTCCTTTCTCAGAGACAAGCCAGGATCACTCTAATTCTCCTCCTCCGCTTCCTGAAAGAACCCCGGAGTCGTTTATTCTTGCTGAGGCAGCAAGTAAGTGCTGAGCTCTTTTCTCAGGATGTAGCTGAGGTTTTACTCACACCTAAACCTTCCTGAGGGTTTCTGAGAGCATGGCCCACTTGTTCAAAGCATTACCAGGTAGTGCTTCAGCACTTCCCTGCAGGAGAGCTCAGCGAATACAACGAAAATAAACACAACCAGGGAACATGCAGAAAATTTCTAGAAGTGCTGCATTAGAGGAGATGAAAAGCAACAACAAAGCACTTGGAAAAAAGCAGGAGGATTTGAGAATGACCACTGAAAATGCATGTATGATGTGTGTTCCCAGGTCTGCAGCCTGCTGCAAGAAATTCCTCGAGTCCTGCAGGATTGGAGAACAAGGGCTCTGAAACGTCATCCAAAGACCTCATTACATGCTTCAGGAGGAGCAAGGTAAAAGAAACAAAAGAAAAGATGTGGAAACTGGAGAGGGAGAGAGAAGAGCTCTGGCACAGCTTCTGCTGCTCTGTCACTGCTCACTGGGGGAACAGGGCCTGCTTCGAGACCGCTTGTGTTTAGGGCAAGAAAACAAGAGTAATAAAAATATTCTGGTGTAGAACTGCGAACAGCCGCCCTGTCTGCACTGGGAACGGGGTAACCCAGCCCTGCCCGTGCCACTCCACCCAGCTGAGTGCCACTTCCTCTGGGAAAAAGTGGCTCCAGTGGAATCTGAGCCTGTCCTACAAGGACAGAACCATCGCCAGCCTCTTCTTGTCGAGGCTCCTGTAAATTATCCTCATCAGCTTGTACTTCGGGGTGTTATGGTGGAACAGAAAAGCACTTGAGGAAAACAGCAAGAAAAATACAAACTGGAGGCATTTGGGATGACGAGGAAAAAGCCAAAGAGAGTGGCACAAAGTTTGCTTTTCACAAAATGTGATATTTGTATATTTACCAGTGAATTCCCTTTACCACAGTAGCTGATCTACTTATACATGTACATTTAACAGTGTTTTATACATGTGCATTTACCAGCAAATTCCCTTTACCACAGTAGCTGATCCACTGCTTCCCACATTTTTTTTCCAACTAGTCTTTTTCTATCTTTTTTTTACAGAGCTTGAAAATATTTAAAAACGTGAGAAAAAGTAAGTCTTTCAGGCTAATACGTTCCAAATGGATTTAAGCAAGTATTTAAATGTGTGGAGTGGAAATACCAAGAACTGAACTTTTCCAGTGTGAAATTCCTGGCACTTTGGAGCAGGACACACAGAGCTGAGCACCTTCTCACCTGGAGAGCTGTAGCTGTTGTAGGAATGTCATAAGGATGCTGTGCTGCCCTTTGAGGACAAATTACCAAATTCTTCAGGTCATTCAAACCCGTGTTGCAGGACCCTACAAATGGGAGATAGGGGTGTTGGGAGAATGTAGCCCCAGCCTGGGTTCTGAGCAGGCTATTTGGAGCATAAATAAGGAATCTCCCACTAAAATCCCTTTGATCTAAAATTAAAATGCTCACCTTGAAAACAGGACTGCTGAAAAGTGTTTAAAGCACTTCTGAGCAAATGTTTTCTCAGCAGATCTTGCTGCAGTACTAAATCCGCTCCCTGTAAATACAAATTAAGGAAGGAATTCTCCCCTGTGAGGGTGGAGAGGCACAGGGTGCCAAGAGAAGCTGTGGCTGCCCCATCCCTGGAAGTGTCCAAGGATGGACAGGGCTTGGTGCTGGATTGATGGTTGGACTTGATGATCTTAGAGGCCTTTTCCAACCTAAAGAATTCCATAATTCCACAAGTTCAGCTCTGGAATTACCAGTGACCAACTGCTCCAGTCTCGTTTTTTATTTTTAGGCATCTGCAGTCCATCTTCACTGACAAAATCATCAGAACCTGCCCCGACAAACTCTCCGAGGTCTTTCCTTAACTTTGGTATGTTTTCCTCTTTGTGCTTTGGTAGGAAGAACCTGGTTCTTGGAAGTTTAAATGCCAGGCAGAACACTTACAAACTACAAACATTGCAAATGATGCTCATTGGGTTTTACACACTTAGTTTTTACACATTTACAACGTTTAGTTTTTACACATTTACAACTTTATTCGCAGCTACAGGATATTGCTTTTCTGTCATATCTTAAAGCTTGGGAAAGATCTGAAATTACAAGTATTTTCAAATCCTGTGTTATTTTAAGGGATTGCATAATCAGCATCTGTAATATACAGAATTCGTTGCATTAAAAAATATATCATTTCTTCCTAGGCTTTGCAAATCGATTTTCAAAACCTAAAGGACCAAGAAATCCACCCCCAGCATGGAATATTTAGATGCATTTTATAGACTTGGCGCTGCAGATTTGCAAAGTCCTCCTGAAATACTTGGAATGCCCATCCCAGTGAAGCTTCCATCAAAATAAACACATCAAAAGCTGTTCCACGGTATTGGCAGCTCAGGCACTACCTGCACATTCACTGAATTTAAAACTGGAGTTTTAAAGCAAAGAATCTATAATACCAACAGCTTTCAGTTAATCCGCAATGGGATGGAATTCACCTTGGAATACAAGTTTTATCCTAAGGAGGGACATCTTTTTGTTGTGTTTTGGAATGCAATCACTTCAAAAGGATGGATTTGAGCATCAACTGATGACAGTGAAGACTATGGAACGATCTGGAAAGCCAACGGAGCAGAGTGAGGTGGATCAAGACCCTCACTCACGTATGTAGGTCTACTGTAATCAAAGACACTGAAATGTTTACATTATGTGGACTAAGGGAATTAGCATCCCAGATTTTAGAAATAATATAAGCTTTTTTTTTTTTTCCCATCTGAATGAATCAGAGCATTTGTCTGGATTTTTGGGCAATAAGATGGTGATTGATCCCACAGAAATGAAACTGGTGTAGCTGGACTGCACAGTTGGCTGACCCAGCTGCTTTTCTATCTGGGGAAAAAAATCCCAAAACACCACAACAGCAAGTAAAATATTATTGTATTTTAAAAACAATGCTGTTTCCAAGGATTTGCAGCTCTCCAGCACAGAATTTCAGGTGGAAACAGGGAAGACAAGATTTCTTGCCAGATTCCTCACCAGATTCCACTGCCATTGCTATCCGTGGGGAAGGATAAAGATGCTGAAAATTGCTTTATATGATTGTTTTCCTGTAAAGACAGGAAAAAACCCCCCAAAAACCAAAAAACAACCAACCAAGGTGGGATTTGGGGAATTTGGTCAAGAGGAATCTGCTGACCACCGCTGGAATGGAAAACTCAGCTGGTTTAAAGTTGGAGGAATAGCCAATATTGTCTTTTTTATTACTGTAGTCACAGGTTTTCTTAATAGCAGAAAACAGTGAAAGCCTTTATCCAAATCATATTCCTGTTTCTCCCAGGCTGGACTGGGTTTGGGGCAACCTGGTGTAGTGGAAGGTAGCCCAGCCCACGGCAGGGCGTGAAACGAGATTAAATTCCCTCCCAACCCTTAACACTCTATGATTCAATGATTTTATTCCATCTCCCTGCCATGGGCAGGGATGGCCTCCTTAGCCTCGCTCCAACAGCGCCACATCATCTCCCTCACACGGAAAGCCTCCGCAGCACCCCGCGGTCGGTGTTTAATGGACGAAGCACTTTAGAACAAGCGACGAACGCCGTTAAAATAAAGTTTTTCACCCCTCCCCGCTCTCCGGCTCCGCCCTCCCTCAGCGCTTTCCCGCCCTCCCCC
>VZTG01006033.1:414377-432920 GCA_013397845.1 Melanocharis versteri
GGGGAGCGGGCGGCGGCAGCGCAGCGGGCTCGGCGGCCCTGGTCCGGCCGTGTCGTAGCGGGCACGGCGGTGCTGCCTCGGGGACGGAGCGCGGGGCGGCCGCGCTGCTGCTGCTGTCAGAGTCGCCCTCATCGCAGGTTCGACGTGCAAGTGCTGTGGGAGTGAAGCTTTCTTCCCTCTGTGCTTGCGTTAACGTGTGAGGAGCTGCTGGTTGTTTTTTTGTTGTTGTTGTTGTTCTTTTTTAATTCTATATTGTTGGTTTTAATAAGTGGCCTGAGGAGGGATCTTGTGATTCCATGCAAATATTTCCGAGGCGGGTGTCAGAGGATGGTGCCAGATTCTTTTCAGGGGTGCCCAGCAACAGGACAAGGCGCAATAGCCATAAACTAAAACACAAGAAGTTCTTCCTCAACATGAGGAAGAATTTCTTTCAATGAAGGGTGGCAGAGCACGGGAAGAGGTGCTCAGGGAGGTCCTGGAGTCTACCTCCCTGGAGATATTCCAAACACAAACTTGGGTCACCTGCTCCAGGTGATCCTGCCTTGGCAGGGGGGTTGCACTGGATGATCTCCAGAGGTACCTTCCAACCTGAATTATTCTGTGTTTTCCTTAATAGAAAGGCCAAAATATCTCTGGATTTTTGTGTGTGCTGTGTGTGGTTTTGTTGTTTTGGTTTTTTTTTAACAGTACAGAGTGATTGTTTTGGTTCTGCTCAGAGATTTGTTACAGTAAAAAGCTTCTTGGAGAGAGCAACATAGATAAAAAATAACTGCAAAAGCTGCTGTAATTAAAAATATAGTGTCGTGAATTGTGCTTGAGGAGTGTATGGGTAGGTTTTGTGCCAAAGAGACCAAAGATGCACTTGCTTACAGAAGTCGAGTGTCTGTAGAGTAAACTCTAGGTAGGACTGTCTTAAGAACAGACGAAACTATTACTAGGTGAGACTTTTCTCCACTGCTTAACGCTTTCACACCACTGTGCTTGAATAATGGCTATAAAAGCTTCTGATCATAAACCGCTGAAGTTTTATCAATGTTTATCAAGCAAACGTTTGGAGCAGTGTATCTCTGTAGACTGGAGTGTCACTGTGTCAGTTGTAACCCAGAATTAAATAAGGCCTCTTAATGAAGGCTTAAACAGCGTGGAAATGAGCATCAAAATTCCAGATTTGCAGAGGAAAGCTGTTTGTTCATCTGTAGCTCTTCACTGCCTGTCCTCAGCTGTAAGGGTAGTGCCTTTTGGAATGGGGCTGTATTTCTTTTCCTGACTATCAGTTCTTATTTTGATGTATAATCTAATTAAATTACCTATTACATTGACTATACTATGCTTATCTGTGGCCCCAGGTGACAGTGAACACCCCCACTGTTTTTGCTGTTTAATAGTAGTTCTGGTTCTGTTGTGGGACGCCTGATCATTTTAGAGTAGCTGTGTTATTGGCACCGCTGTCATTCTGCCTCACTGCTGAGCCCATGGTTTAGTGACCTGTCCACGGCCTTTTTGTGTTTCAGGTGCTGGAGGCTTTCTGTTTATTTAAAGGAATAATTAAAACTGTATTTCCTTCAAGATTGCCAGGCATTATTATAATGTCACTGTTTAGCTTCACTGAATACAGCAGTTACTCACTGTAATAGTGGGACTCTGCTGTGTTCAGTGGATCCAGCAGCAGCCAGGGCAGCTTTTATCCTGAAAACAGACAAGTGTTCACTGGAAGCTCCCAAATGCAAGGATTCCTCTGTCTGTTATTAGGATATGGCTTCAAACAGGAAGATACTCTGAATTAAAATGTGTGAGGTTTTAAAACTATACCTAAAACCAGAAATGCTTAGAAGAAGAGACCTTTAACAACAAAATGTTCTTAGAAATGTGCCTGGGGAAGTATTCCAAACAGCTCAGTGGTGGCGTGAAATTCTTGTTTAGTTCCAGCTTGGAATCTCTGGTCCCACCAGGACAAATACTTGGTGTGTGAATTGCACGTTCACTCAGTGAGTAAAGCCGTGTCTGTACTTGAGAGCCCAGTGACTGAGCACGCCGTGCACTCCTCACATCCGAGTCTTGCAGAAAACCTCATTCCAAGATCTGCTTCAGTTGACTTCCCAAAACAAGTGATACCGCCCTGCTTTTCCTGGTTTCCCTGGCTGGAATAGAAAGATCAGGGCCTTTGCTGTTTGCAAGGGCTGCAGCAGCACGATGAAAACTTGTATTTCAGGTCCTAAGCTATTGTATGGAGTGAGGATTAAGCAATCAGCTCTTTCTTTGCTCCATGAGTAACTCTGTTCCTTACACCAGGCTGTTATGAAGGTCAGCCCTCTTCAGTAACGAGCTCCGAGACCAAACCAGTAATGATCCAGTTAAACACTGGTTACACTAAAGAACCTGGAGCTGCCTGAATTTGTCACTACACCCTTTCTCACAGAACAGTGTAACATGGTTTTGTTCTTTACTTAAGTGCTCTAAGAGAATAAAGAGGGAATACCGATGTGCAGCCAAAGAAAGGAGGTTTTATTAGGACAAAGCCCTGTGCTGAGGGGAAATTGAAACTTTAGTTACTGCACCTTTGGTCAGGTGTTGCCTTCAGCAGCAAGTTGTCCTCATCCCCATGGCTAGCCTGGTAACACAGCTCCTGGAGATTTATGGGCATTGTTGGATGAAATGGTTCTTTGATTCAGGCACATTAAAATCTTGTCTTGGCAATTGAGTTTTTAACAGCTGGAGCATCAAGTTTTCTAATTACCTTTGTCCCTTGCTAAATGTTATTTGAATTAGTTTTTATTCTTGAAAGAAGAACAGCTTAAACTATTCCATTTTGCCTGACAGAACTACTTCTTTGCATTTTATCTGTCAGCCTTTTAGAGGTTGATTAACCCCAAAAAACCCCTCAAACACTGACACAGCTTCTTAAGTTCTTTCTCTCCATTAACGGAATCGTTAACTATAGGACTGAATCTGATGTGTTGATTTGGGTCCTTTAATTTTAAAGATCAGCAGTCTAAGATTTGCTCAAGTATTTTTACCGGTAAATGTAAGTAAAGCTTGTAGCTCTTCAGTGCTACTCTGTTTGCTTCTGTATCCCGTGTCCAAAATCAGGGAAGTGTTCTGTCATGAAAGTCTTAATGTTTAAATGTTACACATGCTTGTTTATCCTCTTCCTGTGTAAGGCACTGCCTTAAATGTCAGATGTTATTAATGTACTTAATTATAGATGTTCTGAAATACAGACTCCTTTTAAAGGTATTCTAATAAATCTGTTGAAAATGGAAATATTTCGGAAATATTAAGCTAGAGTTTTGGAAGTTTTCCTTAAATCAAGGCTTTATTTGTGTAATTGTAGATACCCTGACTTTTGACTTAATTATACAACCAAAAATGCGGTGTTTTACTATTGGTCAGTCTCCCTGGAAATAGATCCCTTCAGCAAGTGAGAGGCCTGAATTCTTTTGGGGTGAATATGCTGCAACTGCAGAACTCTAATCTTCTCTTTATTGTTGCTGCCAGAAACTCCAGATGAAAATGGCAAAAGCCAGCGAGCTGACAGTCTTATCATGAAGAAGATAAAGAAAAAAAAGAAAAAGAAACACCGGGAAGATGTGAGGGGAAAACGCCTGAAGATGTACAACAAAGAGGTGCAGACAGTGTGTGCTGGGCTCACTCGCATTGACAAGGAGACTCTGTCTCAAGGACAGTGTGACAACCTGGAAATGAGCAAGGAATCCTTCAGGTACCTGAAGGATGAGCAGCTGTGCAGACTGAACTTGGGCATGCAGGAATACCGGATACCCCAGGGAGTACAAACCCCGTTTGTGACACACCAGGAGCACTCTGTCCGCAGCAGCTTCCTGAAGACTGGCACTAAATTCAGTAACTTCATTCACGAGGAGCATCAGTCCAATGGAGGTGCCCTGGTCCTGCATGCTTACATGGATGAACTCTCATTTTTGTCTCCAGTGGAGATGGAGAGATTTGCAGAAGAGTTTCTTGCGTTGTCATTCAGTGAAAATGATAAAAATGCAGCTTACTATGCTTTAGCCATAGTGCACGGAGCAGCTGCTTATTTACCAGACTTCCTGGATTACTTTGCTTTTAACTTTCCAAACACTCCAGTAAAAATGGAAATTTTGGGCAAGAAGGACATTGAAACAACAACAATTTCAAATTTTCACTCTCAGGTAAGAATTATTCAAAAGCATAAAAGTTGCACGATACCTAGATTTGATTAATCTCATTAACGCAGAGCAGGCATTATTTAAAATAGGCAAGTCACAAATTTATTTTCTAAGTGGATGAAAAAAGGTGATGTTGGGACTACTGTGCTGTTTATTCCTGCTTCTGCTTAAAGCCTTTCTCTGCTCCCTGGTAGCTGGTGAATCACAGCTCAGACACTGACCTGAGGAAAGGTCTGCACTGAGCATCTTTTTCTTCTAAACTTGGGAAAACACTGAGATTGTTAAAAAAACCAGCCAAGTGTGTATCAAGGGTTGCATAGCCTGCAAATTCTCTAGTCAGTAGAGCTGGGGTTTATTGGTTTTGGAGTCTTGGGGTTTGTTTTTGTTTGGGTTTGTTTTTTTTTTTTTTTACAATGACATTACTTTTCATGTTTCAATATATCTGATTCACAAGTTTTTTGAAATCTTAATTCTCTGGGTACCTTATGCTGTTTAAACTTTCGAACTTGGAGGTGGTTAGAGAATTTTTAATTGCCTTGGAAAAGGAGTTTCATTTTGTTTACTCCCTTGGTTTCCACAGTAGGTTTCAACCAGTTTAAATTCTGAAACTGTATCTCTGTGTAACTTGAATGGATGCAACAGTAAAAACTGAGCTAATTTCAATGCTCCTGTATGAAAATCCCTTGGATTTTATTCTTGTGATCAAACTCAGAAGTATCTGAGTATACAAAATTACAGTTTAGATACATTTCTTTTTGATGGAACAAAGCTTCTTTCTGTTTAGTCTGAGAATGGATCCAAACTGCTGATTACATTTAAGGTCTTTACTCAAGACATTAATTACATTTACTAGTTCACTTGGGAGGATAAATCTGAAACTCTGTAGTGGAGTGCAGTTCAGTATGATTGTAACACACCTTTAACAACAGATTTTGGAGTGTTAGTGCTTGTGGATGGGCTGTTTGGATCTCTGCAGGGTGTACCAAATGCTTTATAAGCAAGATTTGCTTATAAATTGGAAAAACAATTATTGCTTTACAGAAAGTTACTGCATGGTCGCTGTGGAGTCTTTGAATAACATTGAATGAATAATTCTGACACTTGGCTTTTTGTTTGACAATGATTAGCTGCTGCAGCACTTACTTTAACCAGCTTCTGTTTCTTGGCTTAAGTAAATCTTGTGCTGATAGAGCTGTGTTTGGGTGCAGAGTACCCCAAAACCAGTGTCTGAGCATATGAACCACTGCTGTGGGCAATAGCACTTCTGCACAGCACACACCTGAGTTCTGCAGACGTGAAATGTGTCCACAGGTCAGGCTTTAAAGTCTTCTGTATTAGTGATTTATCTGTGTTCTTTAGTGTCCTGATTGCGTTCTGTCATGGGTACATGTGATGACCCCTGAGATGGGTAAACAGAGCCTCTGGAATATTTAACAATTGCATTTTTTTCTCCATGAATGTCCTATGAACACGAATACTGGCACTATAAATACACGTGAGGAATGTATGGTAATAAATAAGAGGCTTTTCTGGGTTATAGTCTGCTGGTACTTCAATTAATTCTATTTTAAGTACTGTCTAAACTTGATTAAGATTGAGTCATGACATAAGGTTCAGTTGGTCTAAACCACTTCTCTAAACCCAGCTCCAGCATGACCTGGTTAATCCTCTCTGGCTGAAGTGTGTTAGTGCAGCTCTCCCCGAGCAAACAGAGCAGGGGAGCTGTCACAGGCAGCTGAAGGAGGGCTCTTCAGAGAATACAGATGATAGAAAAGCTGAAGGAAACATTGAAATTGGTGGTGGATTCACCCAAGTTTTGCAAGCTGGCTTGTCTTGAAATGGAGAAGGCTGCAATGCCCTGCTCGAGGGCCTGGGGTGATGAACCCGACTGTTGTGCTGCTGTTCCTTGGCAGCTCTGGGGAGGGATGAACAGATTGGCCAAGCTTCACTTTTAACCCTTCTGTATGAGAATTGTACAGTACAGAAGCACTTCATAGTTGTGCTTTTGCAGATTAAGCATGTTGCACTATTGTGTGCTGTAACACTGGTTATTTATATTTAAGTTAAGTCGCCTCCATTCTGGGTTCCTTCTCTGTGCATGAGTTTGTTTGCTGCACTGACCTGTGCTGAGGGGATTTGGAGCATTAGGGGGTCTCAAATCCTGGAGATTTGGGGTCAAGAAATCAAAATTTGTTCTGTAAACTGCAAGTTAATGTGGCCTTTGCCTTGCATGACATTCAGCTGTTTTGTCTTTTCAGAGAAACTGAATTGTAGTATTCAAAATAAGGACTTTAATCTGAAGGACTTAGTAAAAGTCTAGTGATAATTAACTGCCTTGCAAGGTGAATTCCTTTGTTCTCAGGGCACTGAGTTTATAGTAAAGCACTCCAGTGTGTTCTTGTTATATAAATGTTTGGTTTCAGTATCTTAAAATAATTAAGCTTCAGTGTCCTCTGGATTTTTGCTTGCATTGGCTCTCGTGGGCTCTGATACTTTGGTGCTGGAGCTCAGCTTTAGTTTGGAGCTGTTCACTTGGGCTGAGAGCTTTCAAGACTCAAATCACTGAGCAGTAATTTGTAAGCTTTCCTCACATAAGGGCACGCTTTAATTTGGAAGCTCTTTGCAGTGCAGCTAGAATGAACTCTTATTTTCCTTATCACTTGTTTCAGTACAACTGCTTCCACTCAGTGGATGGGAATATATTTAGAGTTTAAAAAATGCTTGTGCTTTTTTTCCCGACTGATCAACTGCCTGATGAATTCTCTCTCTGATCCAAAGAACAGTTCGACTGTCACAGAGGGTGTGTGGGGGTTCTGGGAAGAGGCCAGGAAAGAGAATTGGGGAAGTAGGTTTTGCATAAGCTGCTGTTCCTTCTGGGAAGAAGGTGGGAGAAGCAGCCAACAGGTAATAGCTGGGTAAGTTTTCTCACTCCTGCTGTTCAGAACAGGTTACTCTGTCCCTGACAGCTTTGGTTCGTGAACCACATCAGAGATTGGTTGTCTGCCCATGTGAACTTCTCTGATTCTGGAAGGGCAATTTCTTTTTTTAGCAGTAGCTACTGAAGTACAAAATGGAGAAATTGTGTATCTGTACTGCAAACTTCATTTGGTTTGTCACTAAAGCCATATAAACAATGCCCAGTGGTCCTGCACTATGTCAGATTCTAGTCAAACATGTCACCCTTGCTGTGCTGGCATGTCACTGCCTTGTCCTTCAGTAGGAACCAGCCTTGTGCTCTTGCTTTCTTCCTTGTAGCCAAGTGTTTGTGTGGTTGGTTTTATAGCTGACTTGGCATGCTGAAATATTGTTGCTGTCAACTGATTCATGCTTTTCTTGCAACTGGAGAGAAACTTCTGAGACTTAACCTCATTTGTCTCCAGCCGATGCCTCATCTGTGTGTCCTCTTCTCACCCTGTGCTGCTCACTTAACCCGTGCTGAGGCTGGGGTGGCTCAGGAACATGCAAATAAACACCAGCTCTGTGCCTCTGACAGGAAACACTGCCTCTGTCTGCTTCTGTTCTCACCCAAGTGTGGGAAACCCTGATAGGCACATGGTGCAGCTGGGAGAAAATGTCTCCATGAGCACTTGAGCTAATTTTAAACATGCCCATAACTCACTGTCAGTGCGGGGTGTGTGGAGTGGGGGATACACACGGCAGTGATGGCTGGGTGCCATTTGAAAGGGCACAGGCTGGCTGAGTGCCCTTACTGGCCCCGTTGTCCTTTTGCAACAGTAAAAACAGTGGCAGTGACTGCTCGTGATCCACTGCTGCTTCTAAAGAAGCATGGGGAACAAATTATAGCGAGGGAGGTGCTGTGGTAATAAGTTACTGACTTCTGGCAGCCGTGTGAACTGGAGTGACCCTGGCTAAATTCCTGAACAAGAGCTTAACTTTAAACAAAAATAAAAAACACTGAGAGCGGTCCTGATGGATCTAAGGAAGTGACTTCAGCTATTTCATCATCTCAGCTTTCTTCCCTGCAATCAGGGGTGCGTGCAGGTGGCTGTGGAGTGACTAGAGTTAAGAGGGAATCTGGAGCACTTGGTGAATGAAAGGCCAAAGCAGTTTGCACAAAGGTGCAGCAAGCAGGGTGCTTACTCACAGGACACTAAACCACTCAGTTGTAAAGGGAGAGCAAGATGCCTGTTCTTTTAGATGTTCATTGCATCATATTCTTGAGACCACTGGCCTAACCTGTGGTGTTGGTGTTTGCTGCTCAGAAGGAATTAAGAATGAGAGAAGCTGTGAAGAACTTTTTTATGGCATATTAAACTAGAAGGCTACATCCCCTGTGATTGAGGTGCTTGAGATGAATACTACAGCCTGCTGGGGATTGCTGTGGGTTGGCGCATGTTTTCAGTGTAAACGTGTCCTGGGTTTAATTCTCAAGTGTGTATATTTCTTTAATTTCTATTAAAAACTAGCAAAACATAGAAATCCAATGTTTCCCTAAAGTATTTCTACTGTTTCCTTTATAACTCCTGAGTTCTTGTCTATTTTTCCATTGTTCCAGTGCATTAAAAAAAACCAAAGTTAAAGCTTCTCATTTTTCATTTCCTTTGAAAACATTACAAGGAAAAACTGCATATGGAATTATAATTCATTTTAACTCAGGACAAACACCTGTAAAATACTAGTGACTCTCACCAGGTGGTTTCAATAGCACAGAGCTCATCTGGAAGGAGTCTGTCTCCACTTACATAAACAGTGCCAGGCAGTTAAACTTCACTGGATAAGGACCAGAGCACTTCAGTCTGCAGTTTTACTGTAGTTGCACAGAATTAAAATATTGCTGTGGTGTTCCAGTGCTCCTGCTCTCAACTGCATTCAGCAAATAGAGTGAGCTAAACTCCTATAATTAAGAAGTGAAATATCAATGGCTGCTGCTGGAGGATAAAATTGCAGCAGTAACTATTCTTCCTTTATTAGTCTCTCCTAATTTACCTTTAACAACTGAATGGAGTATTTTAATGACATCTAGTTTGTTGGCTAAACATGCAAAACTGAAACTAAACTTCAAGCTGCTGCATCCACATGTCTATAAGTGGAGTTGTAAAAGGCATCACACTCTGTGAACATGACTGTTAAACTGCAGATTTACCAGTGATGGTCTGTACTGCCCCACCACTCAGCCATGGAGAGCAGCTGGAGTTTTTCACCCCTAGAACACTGAAGGGTGATGGAAGGCTGGGGCTCAGACACAACTGAGTGTGCAAAACAGACTAATTGTGGCAGAACTTGTGCTCTATAACATCAGTTAGCTGTGGTATCCACACAGAACCTCCTCTGTGGCCATATGGCACGTTCCAGCTGCAGTCCATAGGATGAGGCTACAGAACACTGGAGTCCTGCCAGGGCCTCTCCTCTGGGAACAGGAAATTGGCAAGAAAAGTTTCCAGATGACCCAGGAAAGTGGGACAGTCTGTGTTCTAGAGGATGTCCATGAGCTGTGAGATTAAAGTGGTCCTGGTCCCAGCACTGACAGCAGGTTCTACTGTAAATGGTTATCCTAAAGCTCTTCTCTGTGAGCACTGGCTTTCCAGCTAAACCTCTCATTTCCTCTGGTTTTTGTCCAGCTTTCTGTGTATACTGTAACAACATCACCAGAACCACTGTGTGAAGGACACTGAGGTTTTTCACTGCAGTCCCAGGGGAAGGACCTCAGGGACAGGACTGAAATGAGGAATGTGCATATCCCAGGAGCATCCGGTTTGAAATGTAGAAGCAACAGTCAACTGCACAAACTAGTGGAGAGTTGAAGCTTGCTCGTGAAAGACTGAGTCACAATGAAACCTTGTGTGGTTGTTTTCTCAAGTCAGCCTGGAAATGCTGAATTGTTCCTGAATTAGTCAAATACTCACTTGCTGTTATTCAAACTCCAGAAGGATTTCCTGTCAGGAGTACAGGCAGGAGTCCTTTCTTTCTCTTCTGTTCTAAACAGTCTCTGTGTGTATTCCCAAAGGCACCTCTACTGAAACAGCTGTAGATGAGTCCAAGATTCATCCCAGCCGGGTTAGATTAGTCAGTTTTCATCTCCTGTGAGAGAACTAAAGCTGTGGTGGTGTTGTGTCTCCTGTCTGGCCCTCAGGTCAATCGGACGTACTGCTGTGGCACCTACAGAGCAGGACCCATGCGCCAGATCAGCCTGGTTGGAGCAGTGGATGAAGAAGTGGGGGACTACTTCCCAGAATTCCTAGACATGTTGGAAGAATCTCCATTTCTTAGAGTAAGCAGTAACTTGTGGTGTGTTCAGAGCACTGTAGATATTTAAGCAATTGTTAGGTTTCCAAGGAATTAGGAACTGTAAGGTATTTAATTTATTGATGTGCTTATTTGGGCTACTGAGGTTGATTATTTCCTGTGTCCAATTGAAAGGTATGGAATTAAGTGGCTAATTTAAAAAAATCAAGTTTATTATATATGCATGGCACTATATGCACCCCTGTTTCCCTAAAAACTGATAAAATTAGCTTGGAATATCTTTTACCTCTCAAACTTACTTAGTTTCTATGCAATTCTTTTGGCAGCAGATTTGAACCTGTTTTACCAAAGGCATCATTTAATTTTTCTATCTCACCCAGTGTTTTGTGTTATGTGTGTTTTGTGGGTTGTTTTGTTCCTGTTTTCTTTCAGATGACTTTGCCCTGGGGGACTCTTTCCAGTCTCAGACTGCAGTGCAGGTCCCAGAGTGACGATGGGCCCATCATGTGGGTGAGGCCAGGAGAGCAGATGATCCCCACAGCTGACATGCCAAAATCACCCTTCAAACGGCGCCGGTAAGGTTTGGGTTTCCTTTTGTCCTCGAGGTAAAACATTGCAGTTAAGTCTGTGTCAGATTTGAGAACAAAAGCAAAGTACTTGATGTGTAACTGGCTCTTCAGAGGACTGATTCAGATTTAAGTTTCACTTTCACTTCTGTTTCAGATTGGTTCAGCTGATAAAGCAAATGTTACCTGTGATGGTTATTTTATTTCACTGCTTCTCACAGTATCTTTCAGTACTTCTCACATATCCTAGATCAGTGCTTTAAGATTAAAACCTATTTTTCTTATCCTTCAGGAGGCTTAATTCATTTTATTTCTGTGGCAAGAACCAATTTGGTGGTGAGGGCAGTGGAATGCTGTGAAACAGCAGAGATCCTTCTGCTGCTCGTGCTGCATTCTAATGTCAGTGCTAAAGCACTTGTAACACTGCCTGCCTGCTCAGGAATTACTGTGTATACTTGCTATCTTTCTCTGAAGGAGGGCTCTACAACAAATTTTAAGACATTTGGAAGCATATTTTAATCGTAATTTCAAGAAGAATTTTTGGATGTACTCTCCAATAACTGAAGCTCAGATTCTGTAAGATAGCTCTATTTTACATGCCAGTACATTCTTGGAGGAAGTCTTTCAGCTCAAGTGAGCACAAAAATTATGTGATTTGATTTGTTTTGTGAAGTTTGATCTCATAACCTGAATTGTGCTTTGCTGGTTTTGTTTCAATCTTTCACCGAATAAACACCTAGAAAAAATCAGAGGGAAGTGCTCTGTTCCTTTGAAGCCTGCAGCACCCAGCATTTTAAGATTATTTCAATACAAACGTTTATTTCTGAGCAGCAGGGACATTTTTAGTGTGGGTTTTTATCCCGTTGCAGGTCCATGAACGAGATCAAGAACCTGCAGTACCTACCTCGGACCAGCGAGCCCCGCGAGGTCCTGTTCGAGGACAGGACGAGAGCTCACGCTGACCACGTGGGGCAGGGCTTTGACTGGCAGAGCACAGCTGCTGTCGGGGTGCTCAAGGCTGTGCAGTTCGGGGAATGGTGAGTGCTGCTGCAGTGCAGCAACTCTTTTTAAAAGGAAATAATTCCTTGGAGAGCAAACCTAATCAGAAATGGTTTAAACCCTGTAATGAGACAATCGCTGGAATCGTCTGCCCAGGGAGGTGGTGGAGTTACTGGATGTGTTTAAGAATAAAGACTGGATGTGGCACTCAGTGCCATGGTTTGGTTGATGAGGAGGTGTTAGGTCATAGGTTGAACTAGATGATGTTAAAGGTCTTTTCCACCCTCGTTTGTTCTGTGATTCAAAAGCTGCCCAGAGCTGAAAACCCCAAGCTGTGTAGCTGCTACTTTTCCCTCTTGAGGCAGTAAAAAATTTGTAACAGCAGCTTGCAGAATATTTTAGTGGTACACAAAAGCCTTAAAATACCTGGACCACCATCCTTGATTATTCTTTTCCTGAGCAGGTATATTAATTCTAGCTTTTGTAACAGCAGTCTGAGAGCTCAATGTAATTAATTTTACAGCTGCAGTGCTTTCTCAGGTCATGTACCCAGGATGTTGCTGTTGACCTTGCAGAGAAATGGGACTTGCATCATTGTAGTAGCTAGAAATTACAGTAGAAATTGGAGAGCATCATAAGCAATATCATTAGAACAAAAGATGCCAGTATTTCCTTCAGTCTGGTTCACAGCTGTTGAATAAAACTCCTCACTGCTTCAACTTCAGTGTTACTTCGTCATTTTACATTTTTCCCTTAATGCAGAATTATTCTGTCCAATTATAGAATGGAAGAATTGAGGCAAATTGTGGTTCCTAGAACACAGAGAACTTTGATAGTGGCAGTTTGAAGCTGGTTCTCAGGCATTTCAGTATATTGTCCATGAAAACACCACTTCTGTTGTGAATGCAGCAAAAATGGAGAAAGGAAAAATGGAAATCTATGAATTATACCTCTTTTTCAAAATAATACACTACTGAGAAGTGCTGAGACTTTGTGCACAGTGTATCACTGAAGCAGGGCATTGGTTCAGTGAAGCTTTCTGCTGGGAAGAGCTGTAATGCTTTGTAACTCAAATACTTTAAAAGTTCCTGGAATTCTCATCTTTTTCTAGGAGTGACCAGCCTCGTATAACCAAAGATGTGGTTTGTTTTCATGCTGAAGACTTCACTGATGTTGTGCAGAGACTTCAGCTGGACCTGCATGAACCTCCAGTGTCACAGGTATCAAATCTGCCCTCGTGACAGCTCATTCCTGGTGTTTTGGGAGTAGTTTCTGACAGATCCCAGCTTCTCCCTAAAGTCAGCCGTTTTGTATCCCCTCAGTTCTCAGCTCTCTTGGGTAAATTTCCTTGTGTTTCAGGATAAAATAGTTCAGTTGGAAGGGACCTTTTTCCTTTCCCTGAAACTGGGGTTCATGCTGTGAGTCCCAGGGTGTGCTGTAGAAACAATCTGTTGATTAAGTGCCTGTTCCTGCTTTTTCTAGTGTCTGATGTTGTCTTAGGCTATGGAATCATCTAAACTCAGTCCTGTCAGCCCAAACAATGGAGCCCATTGTTGTTTTTAACTATAACTATAGAAACCTCTTCATTCTCCTCTCTCAAGATGCGCACATCAGAGAAACTGTATTTTAAAAGTCCAGTTCTCATTTGGATTTGAAGTTTTACCCATGAAACAGAAACATCCTGATTTAGACATGAATTAGCTTGAAAATAGGAGGATGCTGAATTGTTTGAAGAGCTTACCACTAACTTTCCCATCTCTCCTTCTCCCAGTGTGTTCAATGGGTGGACGAAGCCAAACTAAACCAAATGAGACGGGAAGGCATTCGCTATGCTAGGATTCAGTTGTGTGACAATGACATCTACTTCATCCCTAGAAATGTCATTCATCAGTTCAAAACAGTGTCAGCAGTCTGCAGCTTAGCCTGGCACATCAGACTCAAACAGTATCACCCCGTGGGGGAGACTTCTCCAAAAGCAGAAAGCAATTCAAGCCTGAACAGTGATGTTCCTGGAAACACAGAGGCAGAAGGTGAACCCCAAGGTGTGAGTGTAAAAATAGAGTCTGAAGAACCAGGTATAGAAATTCAGCTTACCCCAGGGGTGCTCTCCTCCTCTGTTTCTTCAATATCAGGACTTGCGCAACCAGATCAGGTGGCCCAGCCCCTTCCAGGTTTTAAAATAGAGTCTGATCAGCAACACAATCCACAGGATCATGCAGGCTCTTCTGTGTGATATGTATATATTCAAACATTTTTTAAACAACTTTTTAAAATTTTGATGTGAAGTTATAGTTTTATAACTGGCTTATGTTTTATTGGAGAAATCTTGCCTATAATTCTATAAAGAAAGGTGACATTCCAAAATGTCAAGCATATCTTTTTTACACAGATTATGCAAAATTCAAGTTGTATTTTAACCCCTTAGTACAACCTGTAACAGTGGTCTACCACTTCTTTCTGTTTAAGTAAAGAGATGTTGAATATCTTCTCAAAGTCAGATTGAAATTCCTCCAGGAACATGAAATGATTGAACTCCATTGGTCAGTGTTATTTCCCTACTTTTACTTTATCTCTAATCTTCACCAGGAAGTGATGCTTTTGTAGAAGACTTGCGAAGTGACTTCCCCATCTCATTTTAATTGCTTAAAAAAGTTAAAAAAAAAGAAGAAAAAAATAGAGAAAGCACAGCACTTTTGATGATTTGTGGAATTTTTGGTATGTCTGTTCTTGACATGTTGGTTTATATACAAGCTATAGAAATTGATGTTTCTTACAGTTCCTACAAGGGTGACCTGTAAAAAGAACTGAAGCAAGTGTCTGATTCCTGTTGAAATGCAATGACTTACTGACCTAACACTTCTCATAGCACTGCTTATGTTGTTTGGTGTGAGGGTTTTTGCTTCCAAAATACATCTTCCCTGAACGTGATAAATGCTAGTGTCAAAATTAGAGAACCTCTTGGTAGTCTTGTGGAGGAAACTGCTATCTTTGAGCACTTTAAGGCTTTAAAATACTTAACCAACTTGGCAGCTTGTTTTGATCGGGTTGTAACGTGTCCAATGGATCCACACTTTCCCTTGTACTGATGCACTTAATATAATAAGCATTGAGCTGATACCTGACTTCCTAGAATAAGGACAGCCTTACTGTGTAAGTTCTGTATTAGTATTTCACAATAAAAAGTATTTTGGCGTTGGACTGCTTTTTCCATGTGTAGCTCCTGGGTGCCCAGTTACTGTGGAAAAATCAGCAGCACGTGCTCAATGTGTAGAGTGTCAGCTATCAACAGTTTTTAAACAATCTTTCAATATTTCTGGATGTTAACGTGTAATCTGTATTTGACTTTCACTCACCCCATTTATTACTGCCCTTTCCAGTCATCAAAAGGAAAAGTCCCTTTTCCCTCTCCCTCCCCCCTCCCCACATTTAGAGTACAAGTTGGGGTTTGGTGCAACTTAAGCTGTCTCCAGATAACTTTATTTGTTCTAATCCTCACTGGGGTAGGAAAGATTTGAAACACTATGTTAGACTAGACAAAAGCAAAGATGCTGTGTTAGTTCTGGATGCATCTTTTTAATATCAATTATTACTCTTCTCTTTATAAGGGTCTCTAAAATATGTTACTCTATTATAAATCTTACTTTGTGCAATATTGTTTGTGTAGGCTTTTATATACATATTAGCACCTCAGTGTAGAGGTCACTATTTTAAACTGATAGAGAAATAATCCTCAGAAGATACTGCAGTGATTAG
This sequence comes from Melanocharis versteri, assembly GCA_013397845.1. Lineage (NCBI taxonomy): Eukaryota > Metazoa > Chordata > Aves > Passeriformes > Melanocharitidae > Melanocharis > Melanocharis versteri. Next base: position 430,063 of record VZTG01006033.1, read on the forward strand.
TTAGAACCTGTATTACTCCTTATGTGTATGTATGTATTGTCTTCGGTACAAAAATGAGGACTAGGAAATATTTCAATTTAAAACTAATTTACAGATTGAAGTGGTAGTGACTCGTTTAGTAATCTGTGTAAATAAGGTGTTAGAATGGAAAGCTTTTATGATGAGAAGTAATGTGATTCATGCAGGGGTGTAATTTAATCTTAGCAGAAATTCTAGATGACTCAGCGCGGCTCTGAAACGAGCCGTCAGTTCTCTGGTGGGTTTTTTCCACTTTTTATGTTGAGAGGAATTTCATAGCTTTAAGGGTTGTGCAAAGTAAAATTCCTCACAGGCAATAGTGGTTTCAGTTCATCCTTCACATTCAAAGATTCCCCAGGGGTGTTCTTTCCTTTTGACCAAGTCCGCGAGTCTTCCACGTGCCCGTTCCGCGCCTCTCCCGTGCTGCTCCCTGGTGTCCCCGGGGTGGCCCTTCCCTGGCAGCCAGCACTGATCACTCAGGAACTGCCACACCTGCAGGGGCCACAGCGAGCCTGCAAAGGCAGAACAAACACAGTGAGAGCCCCCAGGCACCAACCTGTCTGTTCCTTGGGAAAATTGGAGTGGAATGACGAGGGAATCCATTTGGAAGTCCTCTGTAAATGTGAATAGCACGTTTTCAAATGGATGAAGAAAGGCTAGGGTGGTTTGTGCTACTTTCCAAGCTGTAGCTTTAGTGGAATCTGTGACAACAGCCTGAAATACCTGGAAAATGCTCTGACTTCCTCTTGCATGCAGGGACATGACCAGTAGCATCATGCTGTCTGTGCTCTGCTCAGTTACTAACTTAAAACCTAATGTCAGATTTAAATGCACATAAATAAAGGTATCTTTGAATGACCTGAATGCTGCTGATGCTATTCTAGTTTGGAAGGCTGAGGGAGAGAGGAACAAGCTGTTTGAGAATCTCTTACTAAATCCATGCTCAGCTTTGCTGTGCTTTAACCAAACTGGCAGACTTTCAAATTCCACCTCAACTCTGGATGTAAAGTGTGAGAGGGATTGCTTGGGAAGCTGCTCACTCTCCAGCCATTGCTTCAGTTGCCCAGAACAAAGCATTGATGGGACAAATGCAAATGTTTTGCAGACCAAGACCTGTAGAACGCTGATTTTTTATGAGCTAGAGCTGTTCAGAGAGGAAGTAACGAGTCCAAGCGACTTAGTGTTTGTGTTTGAGCAGAACAAATCAAGTAAATATTTCTGATTATCTCATGTTGAATAGCTGCTATTTGAATTTCTCCAAGATTTCATAAAGCAGGCTCCTTAACAAGCCAGTCAAACTTTGGCACATTTGATGGCTTGTTCTAAGGCTGAGAAAGTTGGGGCTGTTCAGCGTGGACACCTCACAGCCCCTTCCAGGATCTGCAGGGGCTACAGAGAAGCTGGAGAGGGGCTGCTCATCAGGAGCTGAGTGACAGGACAAGGGGGAACGGGTACAAATCAAAAGAGGAGGAATTTAGGTTAGAGATTAGGAAGAAATTTGATGGGTGCTGAGGATCTGGTTGCCCAGGGAAGTTGTGGATGCCCCAGCCCTGCAAGTTTTCAAAGCCAGGTTGAGCAGCCTGGCCCAGTGGGAGGTGTCCCTGCATATGGCAGGGAGTTGGGACTGGGTGATTTTTGAGGTCCATTCCAACACTTTAACATTCTGTTATTCTCAGTGGAAAGCAGATACAGAACAGTTCCTGAATATGAATGTGCTGGTCAGTTACTGCCAGTCCTCAATGCTCCACTTAGGAGGATCTGCTCTGTGATGTGTTTCAGGTAGGAAATGCTCCAGCTTTATGCTGGAGACAGCTGTCACTGACCAAGTGCTCTGTCCGTAGAGGGATCAGCTGTGAAACACAAAACTGAGGCTTAGGCTCAACTTTAAATCAAGTGGTGGTGCCTAAACATCCCAGAGGTAAAGGCAAGCAGCTCAGCTGGTGCTAGAAATGGAGTAGCAAATGCAGTGTAAAGCTGAAATACCAGCTGGCTTTGGTTTCCTCTCTCCTCTAGACAAGCTCCAGGTCGCTGTGTGCAGGTACCTGCCGCGTTCTCTTCCAGGAAGGGGGAACACCACGAGGTGTTCCTAGGGGATTCATAGGGGACACTTCACAGCGGCTCTGCTGTGCTCTGCCGGGTTTCCTGCGTGTTACAGGTTGGTTCCTCTGGACAAGGGAAATTGTCAGAGCTTTCCCCGAGTCCTCCATCGGGCGTGACCCCCCGGTTTGGGGTGCGGATCACCGGAGTGATGAGCTCTGGAACTGCAGTGCCCGAGGAGTGCTGGGCCTCGGCAGCCCTGTGCTGGCCGAGGGGGTGGGAGAGGAGCACAGGGATGGTTTCCTGTCCCCCAGGGCCTGTTCCGCCCCTTCCCGTGGGCTCTGAGCAGTGCCCAGGGCACCCCGAGCATTCAGACAAACACCCGCTCTCTCCTGATTTCTCTGTACAACATGTAAAGATACCGACTCCTGTATTGCTGTTTCGTGATTTAATTTGATTTGATTGGCAGCTACGATTATTTTTTCTGTGGTTTTAATTTATCTAAGGTCTCTGCCTCCAGAGGACGTGTACAATTGCCTGGACGACTGTTTGCTTTGTGCGGCCTTAGTGTATTTATTGACATTCGCGCGTGTGCGGGGGCGGCCCCGCGCCCCCCCGCGCTGTCGGTAGCTGACTGTACACCAGTGTCAAACTGTTAAGCTATTTCTTTGTAAAATAGTCCTGCGGAATGCATAGAATTTTTTTCCTGTAAAGTATTTTTTTAATAAACAAAAGTCTGATTTTGTCCTTTACCCGCCTGGGCGCGTCTTTCCTCTGAGGGCTGGGGGGGGTGGGGAGGGGGG